>WNWK01007812.1:0-90201 GCA_009830355.1 Cherax destructor
GTCTATGGTGTTTCTCACTTTCATCAGCCCAGGGTACCACTAGGAACTTTCTTGGGACCCATGGTAGCTTATTTCACAGTCGCACTTAATGAACAAACTCCAAAAAATTATAATTAAGTGTGAAATGTCTGGAGAAGCGTGCAGGGTATTGTTCTCTCGAGTGTAAACAACGCGGGACTGGCTCTCCACGCCTGCGCGGTGAGGCACCCAAGCGCCTGGGCGGACAGGTCACGAACACATTCTTTCGACTCGCGATAATTTGTTCGCATGACGATATCGATTTTCTTGTACTAATAACGATTTGTTCGACTGCCGAGCCGTTTGAATAGCGGGGGTCCACTGTACTTTTTTTTTACATGCTTTCTTATGGAGAAAATCAAGGTCAGAGCACTACCCACAAAAACTTAGATCTACGTTTGGACAGTTTAAGGGTTAAAGTGCAGGCATTGTACTTCCCATTTCCAGGACTCAAGTCCAACTAAATCAATTAACTGGTTTCCCTGAATCCCTTCACAAAATGTTACCCTGCTCACACTGCTTCACCTCGTCAGGTCCCAAAATCCATTTGTCTCCATTCACTCCTATCTAACACGCTCACACATGCTTGCTGGAAGTCCAAGCCCCTCGCCCACAAAACCTCCTTTACCCCCTCCCTCCAACCTTTTCTAGGATGACCCCTACCCCGCATTCCTTCCCCTACAGATTTATACGCTCTCCAAGTCATTCTACTTTGATCCATTCTCTCTAAATGACCAAACCACCTCAACAACCCCTCTTCAGCCCTCTGACAAATACTTTTAGTAACTCCACACCTTCTCCTAATTTCCACATTCCGAATTTTCTGCATAATATTTACACCACACATTGCCCTTAGATAGGACATCTCCACTGCCTCCAGCTGCCTCCTCGCTGCAGCATTTGCAACCCATGCTTCACACCCATATAAGAGTGTTGGTACCACTATACTTTCGTACATTCCCTTTGCCTCCATGGATAACGTTTTTTGTCTCCACATATACCTTAACGCTCCACTCACCTTTTTTCCTTCATCAATTCTATGGTTAACCTCATCCTTCATAAACTCATCCGCTGACAAGTCAACTCCCAAATATCTGAAAATATTTACTTCTTCCATAATCCCTTTCTCCAATGTGATATCCAATTTTTCTTTATTTAAATCATTTGATGCCCTCATCACCTTACTCTTATCTATGTTCACTTTCAACTTTCTACCTTTACCCACCCTCCCAAACTCGTCCACTAACCTTTGCAACTTTTCTTTAGAATCTCCCATAAGCACAGTATCATCAGCAAAAAGTAACTGTGTCAACTCCCATTTGCATTTAATTCCCCATAATTTAATCCACCCTCTCCCCAACACCCTAGCATTTACTTCTTTTACAACCCCATCTATAAATATATTAAACAACCATGGTGACATTACACATCCCTGTCTAAGACCTACTTTTACAAGGAAGTAATCTCCTTCTCTCCTACACACCCTAACCTGAGCCTCACTATCCTCATAAAAACTCTTTACAGCCTTCAGTAACTTATTACCTATTCCATACACTTGCAACATTTGCCACATTGCTCCCCTATCCACTCTTATCATATTTATTTATTTATTAACACATTGGCCGATTCCCACCAAGGCAGGGTGGCCCGAAAAAGAAAAACTTTCATCATCATTCACTCCATCACTGTCTTGCCAGAGGGGTGCTTTACACTACAGTTATAAAACTGCAACATTAACACCCCTCCTTCAGAGTGCAGACACTGTACTTCCCATCTCCAGGACTCAAGTCCGGCCTGCCAGTTTCCCTGAATCCCTTCATAAATGTTACTTTGCTCACACTCCAACAGCACGTCAAGTATTAAAAACAATTTGTCTCCATTCACTCCTATGAAATATGCTCACACATGCTTGCTGGAAGTCCAAGCCCCTCGCACACAAAACCTCCTTTACCCCCTCCCTCCAACCTTTCCTAGGCCGACCCCTACCCCGCCTTCCCTCCACTACAGATTTATACACTCTCGAAGTCATTCTGTCTCGTTCCATTCCTCTACATGTCCGAACCACCTCAACAACCTCTCCTCAGCTCTCTGGATAATAGTTTTGGTAATCCCGCACCTCCTCCTAATTTCCAAACTCCGAATTCTCTGAATTATATTCACACCACACATTGACCTCAAACATGACATCTCCACTGCCTCCAGCCTTCTCCTCATTGCAACATTCATCACCCATGCTTCACACCCATATAAGAGTGTTGGTATAACTATACTCTCATACATTCCCCTCTTTTCTTCCCTGGACAAGGTTCTTTGTCTCCACAGACTCCGAAGTGCTCCACTCACCCTTTTTCCCTCATCAATTCTATGATTCACCTCATCCTTCATAGACCCATCTGCTGACATGTCCACTCCCAAATATCTGAATACATTCACCTCCTCCATACTCTCTCCCTCCAATCTGATATCCAATCTTTCATCACCTAATCTTTTTGTTATCCTCATCATCTTACTCTTTCCTGTATTCACTTTCAATTTTCTTCTTTTACACACCCTACCAAATTCATCCACCAACCTCTGCAACTTCTCTTCAGAATCTCCCAAAAGCACAGTATCATCAGCAAAAACCAACTGTGACAACTCCCACTTTGTATTTGATTCTTTATCTTTTAACCCCACACCTCTTGCCAAGACCCTCGCATTCACTTCTCTTACAACCCCATCTATAAATATATTGAACAACCACGGTGACATCACACATCCTTGTCTAAGGCCCACTTTTACTGGGAAATAGTCCCCCTCCCTCCTACACACTCTAACCTGAGCCTCGCTATCCTCATAAAAACTCTTCACTGCTTTCAGTAACCTACCTCCTATTCCATACACCTGCAACATCTGTTACATTGCCTCCCTATCCACCCTATCATACGCCTTTTCCAAATCCATAAATGCCACAAAAACCTCTTTACCCTTTTCCAAATACTGTTCACCTATATGTTTCACTGTAAACACTTGGTCTACACAACCCCTACCTTTCCTAAAGCCCCCTTGTTCATCTGCTATCCTGCTTTCTGTCTTACTCTTAATTTTTTCAATAATAACTCTACCATACACTTTACCAGGTACACTCAACAGACTTATTCCCCTATAATTTTTGCACTCTCTTTTGTCCCCTTTGCCTTTATACAAAGGAACAATACATGCTCTCTGCCAATCCCTAGGTACCTTACCCTCTTCCATACGTTTATTAAATAATAGCACCAACCACTCCAAAACTATATCCCCACCTGCTTTTAACATTTCTATCTTTATCCCATCAATCCCAGCTGCCTTACTCCCTTTCATTCTACCCACTGCCTCACGAACTTTCCCCACACTCACAACTGGCTCTTCCACACTCCTACAAGATGTTTTTCCTCCTTGCCCTATACACGAAATCATAGCTTCCCTGTCTTCATCAACATTTAACAACTCCTCAAAATATTCCCTCCATCTTCCCAATACCTCTAACTCTTCATTTAATAACTCTCCTCTCCTATTTTTAACTGTCAAATCCATTTGTTCCCTAGGCTTCCTCAACTTATTAATCTCACTCCAAAACTTTTTCTTATTTTCAACAAAATTTGTTGATAACATCTCACCCACTCTCTCATTTGCTCTCTTTTTACATTGCTTCACCACTCTCTTAACCTCTCTTTTTCTCTCTATATACTCTTCCCTCCTTGCATCACTTCTACTTTGTAAAAACCTCTCATATGCTAACTTTTTCTCCCTTACTACTCTCTTTACATCATCATTCCACCAATCGCTCTTCTTCCCTCCCGATCAAAGATCAAAGAGCTTTTTGAAGGTCGTGATCGTGGTGAGCTGCGTAGCATTTTATGTCAGCGGTGCTTTTTTCTTAAATACCATAAAGTGGCCCTGAATGTACGTGTCTCACCATCAGTATATGTACCCAAAAATTCTGGCACCAATCAAAGATCAGAAAGCATTGTTATTGGTAGTGGTTGATCTTTTAGATGTACCATGCTCCATCTGGCCTAAGCTCATGGATATCATAGGTAAGTTTGTGAACATTTATTGTTTCTATTCATGAGATTATAGAACCAATAATTTTGATGAATTTATGCCTTTTCTAAATCCATAAATGCCTTTTCTAAATCCATAAATGCCTTTTCTAAATCCATAAATGCAATGAAAACTTCCCTACCTTTATCTAAATACTGTTCACATATATGCTTCAATGTAAACACTTGATCTACACATCCCCTACCCACTCTAAAGCCTCCTTGCTCATCTGCAATCCTACTCTCTGTCTTACCTCTAATTCTTTCAATAATAACCCTGCCATACACTTTACCTGGTATACTCAGTAAACTTATTTCCCTATAATTCTTACAATCTCTTTTATCCCCCTTCCCTTTATATAAAGGAACTATACATGCTCTCTGCCAATCCCTAGGTACCTTCCCCTCTTTCATACATTTATTGTTGGAGTGTGAGCAGGGTAATATTTTATGAAGGGATTCAGGGAAACCAGTTAATTGATTAGTTGGACTTGAGTCCTGGAAATGGGAAATACAATGCTTGCATTTTAAAGGAGGGGTCTGGGATAGTGACAGTTGGGAGGGACTTATTCTCAGCTGTCGTATCTGAGCGCCTCTGCAAAGACAGTGATTATGTATGAGTGAGGTGAAAGTGTTGAATGATGATGAAAGTATTTTCTTTTTGGGGATTTTCTTTCTTTTTGGGTCACCCTGCCTCGGTGGGAGACGTCCGACTTGTTGAAAAAAAAAAATATTCATTTCAAATTACTTTTATTTTCTGTTTTTAGGTTTTGTTTCAAAAGAGCTTTTTGAAGGCCGTGATCGTGGTGAGCTGCGTAGCATTTTATGCCAGCGGTGCTTTTTTCTTAAATACCATAAAGTGGCCCTGAATGTACGTGTCTCACCATCAGTATACCCAAAAATTCTGGCACCAATCAAAGATCAGAAAGCATTGTTATTGGTAGTGGTTGATCTTTTAGATGTACCATGCTCCATCTGGCCTAAGCTCATGGATATCATAGGTAAGTTTGTGAACATTTATTATTTCTATTCATGAGATTATAGAACCAATAATTTTGATGAATTTATGGAGCTTTTTAGTGCAAGAAATTTACTAAAACTATAATAAATGTAATATATTACATTTCAGAATTGATATACATAGTAGTTAATTGCATTCCAAAATTTATATTCAATACATATACTGGTAGTTCACTTGGTTTACAGTTTCCTCTCTGAAGCATGGGTTATTTATTCTAATCCAATTAGAATAAATTGCAATGGTATTGTAATTTATTCTAATTGGATTAGAATAAATTTCAATACCAAAATCATTATTATACTTAAACAATTATAAAAGCAATAATTAATCTGTACACTGTTATAATGTCATACAGGCACACGCAGACCAGTGGTGGTGGTGGGAAATAAGGTTGACCTTCTGCCAGCTGATGGCAAAAATCACCTTCACAGAATTAAGGAATCACTCATTGCAGCTATCGCGAAGACTGACTTAGGTCGAGCAAATATTTGCCATGTAGCTCTAATTTCTTCACAAACAGGATTTGGGATTGAAAGTCTCATCACAAAAATCCATAACTCGTGGGGCACAAAAGGTTTGTTTTATATTGATCTTCAGTATGGTAGCTGGAATTGTGAATGATTGTGCAGTGGATATTGTAACAATAAGTATCAAGTGGTTAATAAACAAAGGAAAAAATATGAGAGAGAGAAATATACAGTAAATACATAATGTTTAAATTGTAGTGTGTGGAGTATAAGATACAGGCAGACCCTGCTTTACAGCACTTTGCTTTACTGTGTTTCACTAATGCAGCAGTTTTCAATTACTTTGTACATATACCCATTCTTCATTCATTCAGACTTCCTACAATAAATATATTCACCACTCACTATAAGCTAAGGATGAAAATATTTTAAGGTAAGTAATGTGTGTACTGTATATGCATTCCTACTAAATGGTTATAACTATTACCATAATTTTTAAGGGGGTGGACCGGTAAACCAGCGGAAGGCCTCGGTCAGATGACCAAAAGCTCCAACGGCGGGTCATCATCTGACTAAGACCCGCATCAGGAAACATTTCTCCTGTTTTCTGATGAACCTTACCCCCCCTCCCCCTCCTTCCCTGTATTTGCATTTTTGAGGTCTAGCTCTATTGGTCACTTAATATATAATAGTGTAAACATGTTATCAGGCTTTTATATGCATCTGAAAGTGAAAAAAAGGCTTTGTTTCACTTTACAGTGATTTTTTCTTTACAGTTTTAGTGTGGAACCTAACCTGCTGTATAAGCAGGGCTTGCCTGTGCTGTATTTCATGTCTACATATCTTATAAAATTTAACAATTGTAACATGCACTGTACACAGAAATACAGTAAACCTTCAATATAACCGACTAATAGGGGAGACTTGACATGTGCATTAAATCAGAATAATGTTAAATAATCACAGTAATAGCACTAAAGTACTCTCCTGTATACTTAATATAGTACTGAATACACAATTTACACATATACTCTTATAACCATTGAAATTAAATAAGTTGTAAGTACTCTTTAGCCAGTGAATTTTGTCTGTTATTTCAGAAATTTGTTATAGCAAGGTCCATTATATCAAGGGTTTACTGTAATACGTTAATACAGAATTATGATGAGAAATATAAGTGTAGTGAGAAAGCAATGGAAAAGGTTCATGGAATATGGAATTATATACATGTATATTTTTTTTTTATAAAAGTAATGAAGTGGGTAGGACAGAGCATAGAGATGTGGTTAATGTGAAGGAGTAAGGGAGAGGATACCTTGATATTGGTGAATGGCTGTTGATAAACAGAATTGTAACTATCTGCCACTTCCTTTGATCAAGACTGAATGTTTCTTATTCCTGAGGCTGCATGACCCCTCCAAGTTTAGCACTTCCCCATAAATGCAAAATACATACTAATATTTTTTTTTTTCATTAAACCAGCCAATAATAATAATAATAATAATTATTTTAGAGATTTTTTTTTTTTTTATATATTTTTTTTTTTCAGAGTACAATACAGTGGACCCCCGAGTTCCGTAAACCCCGGAAATCGTACATTTATGTAAGTATAATATTGTAAGTGCTTGTGGAAAAGTATTTTTGGGGGTCTGAAATAGACTAACCTACGTGACATTTTTCCTTAAGGGAGTAAATTCGTTCGGTAATGGCACTTGAGCAGACTTCAGGAGTGAAGTTTTTACGAAACTCGGGGGTCCACTGTACTAGTATATGTATATGTAAGAACTTGCAGGTGGTGGGATGAGGTGATGTATTACCTTGGTTGCTTCATCCGCCACTATTCCACTATTACGTATTTATGGAAAAGTTATGCATACTTTCCTTCAAAGAGGAAGCCTTGATGAAAAAAAAAAGAGAGACAAATGCAATATAATGTGATCTGCTGACTGTTTCACCCACAGAATGGGCTTTATCAAGTCATAAACAGATGTAATCACATTATTCTGCATTTATGTGTTTTTTCATTCTGTTGGTATTTTTTAACATCTTTTTCTGGGGTGCCTTGATGCTGATAAAGGGCTCTTGATCCAAAGAATTGACCTTCCTTCCTTGGATCAAACCTGATTTAACTCTCATCTCCCATTACTCAGGAGCTGCAATACACTTATGGGTTTAGTGCTTCTCTTTGAATATAATAACATGCATACAATAATTGTACTAACCCAATCATAGTTCTTAATGTCCTTCCACATTTATCAATATTTGGGGTTACTAAAAGTACTATCCAGAGGTCTGAGGAGGGGTTATTAACCCTTAAACTGTCCAAACGTAGATATACGTTCGTGTGCGTACTGCCCCGAACGTAGATCTACGTTTTTTTTCAAATGCTTTTAACCTTGCCACGATAAGCCTGAGTTGCCTAGAGATTAGAGAATGGGTCTGTGCACTCATTGTGAGCAGTATTACAACATGTGGGAATGACAAACAAAATGCACTCTTCATTTTAAAGAAAAAGAATAATTTATTTTTTTCTCAAAATATTCGGTCAGCTACGCACGTGAATGTATATCTACGTTTGGACAGTTTAAGGGTTAAGATGATTTGGACATTTAAAGAGGATGGAGAAAAATATGCTAACTTGGAGGGTGTATAAATCTGAAATAGAGGGAAAGAGGGGTAGGGGCCATCCTAGGAAAGGTTGGACGAATGGGTTAAAGGACATTTTGTATGTGAAAGGCTTGGACATCCAACAGGCGTGTGTGAGCATATTAGATAGGAGTGAGAGGAAGCAAGTGGTTTTTGTGGCGAAGTGCTGTTGAAGTGTGAGCCAGGTAACATCTGAGAAGGAATTCAGGAAAGCAGTTAGCAAGACTTTAGTCCC
This sequence comes from Cherax destructor, assembly GCA_009830355.1. Lineage (NCBI taxonomy): Eukaryota > Metazoa > Arthropoda > Malacostraca > Decapoda > Parastacidae > Cherax > Cherax destructor. Next base: position 8,452 of record WNWK01007812.1, read on the forward strand.
AGATGTGGGAAATACAGTGCTGCACTCTGAAAGAGGGGTGGGGATGTTGCAGTTTGGAGAGACATCTGAGCTGTAATGTCGGCATGCCTATGGCAAGACAGTGATAAAGTGAGTGATGGTGAAAGTGTTTTGTCTTTTTCAGGTCACCATACGTAGTTGACTTATATCAACTAAGTTGTTTCAATTTGTATAGTTTTTAAGTTACTGTATATAAGCTCTTGAAATTCTTCTTTCTGTAACTTAAAAAATATTTCAAACACTCAGGAGACATATACATTTTGGGATGCACCAATTCGGGGAAGTCGACTCTTTTCAATGCACTGCTTAACTCCGACTTGTGCAAGACAACTGCATCCAGTCTCATTCAACGTGCCACTACTTCTTGCTGGCCTGGTACAACTCTCAATATGTTGAAGGTAATTTTTAAATTTCTATTTAGTCTTCTAGTTATATCATTTATAGTACAGTGTACAGTATACTACTTAATATGGAGGATTTTTAGCGCTAGGAGCTTGAACATCAGAGTGGAGTGGAGGCAAGTGGTTTTCATGATGTGCTGTTAGAATGTGTTCAAGTTAACATTTGTGAAGAGATTCAGGGAAGCCAGTTAGCTTGACATGAGTATGGGTGGGAAGTACAATGCCTGCATTCTGAGTAGGGGTGAGGATGTTGCAGTTCAGAGTGTCATCTCAACTGTATTGTGAACTCACATCTGGCAAGACAGTGATTGAGTGATAGTGGATGTTTTCTCTCCTTTAGAGGGTCACCCTGCCTTGGAGAGAGATAGTCAGTGTGTTAAAAAATATATGTAATAATAATAATAATTATTATTATTATTATTATTTGAATACAGTACTAGACCCTTATTTAGCACGGTACTTACGGTCCTGAAAACATTGTGTTAGATAATTAGAAGAACTTATGGGAAAAATAGGGTTATGTTCCTGGGAGTCCCCAAAAACCCAAACAAGTTTTTTTAAGACCAACAGATCTTGCAAAAATTGAAGGCGAATATGTAATTGCAGTTCATTGTCGTGATATATTACTGCTTAAGACTACAAATGCAATAGAAATAATAGTATTTCTTACCTTAAATTGTGGGTAATGATGTTTGTGGATGATTGTAAAGAGAGTGGAGAGTTATGCTGTGGCCCTACTGGGCTGAGGTGGATGGTAGAGGTTCTGGTACTGAAGTCGATGGTTGGACTAGAGTGTCTAACTTTAAGTCATTCAGTAAGTCAGTCAAGTCATTCAGTATGTCAGGCAAGTGATTCAGTAAGTCAGTCAAGTGATTCAGTAAGTCAGTCAAGTGATTCAGTAAGTATACCTGGAGAGAGTTCCAGGGGTCAACTCCCCTGCGACCCAGTCTGTGACCAGGCCTCATGTTGCATCAGAGCCTGATCAACCAGGCTGTTACTGCTGGCCGCATGCAGTCCAACGTACAAACCACAGCCTGGCTGGTCAGGTACCGACTTTAGGTGCCTGTCCAGTGCCTGCTTGAAGACAGTCAGGGGTTTGTTGGTAATCCCCCTGATGTATGCTGGGAGGCAGTTGAACAGTCTTGGGCCCCTGACACTTATTGTGTTGTCTCTCAACGTGCTAGTGGCACCCCTGCTTTTCATTGGGGGGATGTTACATCGCCTGCCAAGTCTTTTGCTTTCGTAAGGAGTGACTCTCGTGTGCAAGTTTGGTACTAATCCCTCGAGAATTTTCCATGTGTATATAATAATGTATCTCTCCCGCCTGCGTTCTAGGGAGTACAGGTTTAGGAACTTCAAGCGTTCCCAGTAATTGAGGTGGTTTATCGCAGTTATGTGCCGTGAAGGTTCTCTGCACATTTTCTAGGTCAGCAATTTCACCTGCCTTGAAAGGTGCAGTTAGTGTGCAGCAATATTCCAGCCTAGATAGAACAAGCGACCTGAAAAGTGTCAACATGGGCTTGGTATCCCTGGTTTTGAAGGTTCTCATTATCCATCCTGTCATTTTTCTAGCAGATGCGATTGCTACGGTGTTATGGTCCTTGAAGGTGAGATCCTCTGACATGATCACTCCCAGGTCTTTGACATTAGTTTTTCGCTCTATTGTGTGGTTGGAATTTGTTTTGTACTCTGATGAAATTTTAATTTCTTCACGTTTTCCACATCTGAGTAATTGAAATTTCTCATCATTGAACTTCATATTGTTTTCTGCAGCCCATTTAAAGATTTGGTTTATGTCTACTTGGAGTCTTGTAGTGTCTTCAACGGTGGACACTGTCATACAGATTCGGGTGTCATCTGCAAAGGAAGACACGGCACTGTGGCTTATATCCCTGTCTATGTCCGATATGATGATGAGGAACAGGATGGGAGCGAGTACTGTGCCTTGTGGAACAGAGCTTTTCACTGTAGCCGCCTCAGACTTTACTCTGTTGACTACTACTCTTTGTGTTCTACTTGTTAGGAAATTATAGATCCATCTACCCACTTTTCCTGTTATTCCTTTATCACGCATTTTGTGTGCTATTACATGGTCACACTTGTCAAAGGCTTTTGCAAAGTCTGTGTAAATAACATCTGCATTTTGTTTGTCTTCTAGAACATCCAGAACCTTGTCGTAGTGGTCCAGTAGTTGGGACAGACAGGAGGGACCTGCTCTAAACCCATGCTACCCTGGGTTGTGTAATTGATGGGTATCTAGATGAGTGGCGATCTTGCTTCTTAGAACCCTTTCAAAGATTTTTATGATATGGGGCATTAGCGCTATTGGTCTGTAGTTCTTTGCTATTGCTTTACTGCCCCCTTTGTGGAGTGGGGCTATGTCTGTTGTTTTTAGTAACTGTGGGACGACCCCAGTGTCAATGCTCCCTCTCTATAGGATGTTAAAAGCAGTTCTTGATGAACACGGAGTTCCATGAGTCTGGGCCTGGAACGGAGTGCATGGGCATGTCATTTATTGCCTTTTCGAAGTCATTTGGCATCAGGGTAATGTCAGATAGGCATGCATCTGCCAAGTTCTTTGGCACTCATAAAAAATTAATTTAGGTCTTCGACTTTCAGTCTGGTTACCGGCTTGCTAAAAACTGAGTCATACTGGGACTTTAGTAACTCACTCATTTCCTTGCTGTCATCTGTGTAGGACCCATCCCGTTTAAGTAGGGGCCCAATACTGGATGTTGTTCTCGACTTTGATTTGGCATAAGAAAAGAAATACAGTGGTACCTCGAGTTACGATATTTTTTCGTTCGAGAATGCTGTTCAAGTGCCATTACCAAACGAATTTATCCCCATAAGGAATAATGTAAAATAGACTAGTCCTTTACACCCCAAAATATACTTACAAAAGCATTTAAAAAAATAAACTTACATAAAAGGGCGATTTTGGGGACCATCGTAACTCGAGGTACCACTGTACTTTGGGTTTCTTTCAATTTCATTTATGGCTTTTAGTTCTTCCCACGTTTCTTGATTCCTGTAAGATTCCTTTAGTTTTAATTTGATGTTTGCTATTTCTCTGAAAAGCGTCTCCCTACGTATTTCAGATATATTGGCCTCTTGTAGTCGCTTCGTTATTCTCTGCCTTCGCCTGTATAGGGAGCGCCTCTCTCTTTCTAGTTTACATCTTCTCCTTCTTTTCCTTAAGGGAATTTGCCTTGAGCAAACCTCAAGTGCCACAGAGTTAATTTGTTCTAGACATAGGTTAGGATCCGTGATGTTTAGGCTATCTTCCCAGTTTATATCATTTAGGACTTGGTTTACTTGGTCCCACCTTATGTTTTTGTTATTGAAGTTGAATTTGGAGAAGGCTCCCTCGCGGCTGATCATATTTTGTCGATCTGGGGCTCCCCACATACATGTCTGGACCTCTAGTATGTTGTGATCTGAGTATATTGTTTGTGATATGATGACATTTCGTATCAGATCATCATTGTTGGTGAAGATGAGGTCCAGCGTATTCTCTAATCTTGTAGGCTCTACTATTTGCTGGTTTAAGGTGAATTTGGTGCAGAGATTTAAAAGTTCATGTGTGTGCGAGTTTTCATCTGAACTGCCTCCAGGTGTTATCTCTGCTACTACATTGTTTGCAATATTCTTCCATATTAGGTGCCTTAGGTTGAAATCCCCCAGGAGCAAGATGTTGGGGGCAGGAGCTGGAAGATTTTTCAGACAGTGGTCAATTTTCAAAAGCTGTTCCTGGAATTGTTGGGACGTTGCATCCGGAGGCTTGTATACAACTACGATGACCAGGTTTTGATTCTCGATCTTTATTGCTAATACATCAACTACATCATTTGAGGCATTTAGTAGTTCTGAACATATAAGTGACTCTGTGATATACAGACCAACCCCCCTTTTTGCCTGTTCACTCTGTCACATCTGTATAGGTTGTAGCCCGGGATCCATATTTCATTGTCCAAGTGATCTCTTATGTGGGTCTCTGTGAACGCCGCAAACATAGCATTTGACTCTGTAAGCAGTCCACGGATGTAAGGTATCTTGTTGTTTGTTGCTGGCTTTAGACCCTGTATATTTGCAAAGATGAATGTCGTTGGATTGGTGGTATGGGGGGTCTTTTTTTCCTGGCACTAATATCTGTTGTGTTGGAGTAGAGGCCATTGACTGTGATTCCACTCCAGAAATGATTGCAGTTGGTGTACGATTTCTGTCATTTCCTGCCAGCTTTTTTTCCTTCCTGGCACTAAAAAACCTCTCTCTCTGGAGTGGCTGTGGCTACCCAGGTTTTGCCATGGTCTGGATGTTCTGTGCCGTCTTGTACCCTTTAGGTGGTATGCCTGGCTTTCCTGAACTGATGAGTGGCACATTTCAGGGTGGAAAAGCTTACAGGACGGGAGGTTGCATTTTCCTGTTTTGATATGGGCACGGCATTTTATGGGGTGATCATAATTGCATGTCCCATCTGTTTTCCCAGATATTCCATTCCTACAGATACCAAGTGCATAATATTCACACAGGCCTGGTTTCCGTTTGCCCTGGTTTTTTGTGACTGTTCCCCATTGTATTCCCTATTGGTGGGTGTGTTCCTGTCTCGTTTCTATCTTCGGCACTAGTGCTAACAATGGAGCCTTTATCAGTTTCTGGTAATTTATCTTCAATATTTCCCTGGGCATCCCTCTGTTTACTATCTACCGTGGTATTGCTAGTTTGTAACATTAGTTTTTGTGTGTCCTTGTCTACACCTATTTCCCCACTGGAGCTCCTGTCCCCCTTCAGGTCACCATCATTTATTTCTCCATTTTTACAGTTACTGTCTACCAGAGCACCATCTGTACCAAGGGCGATAGCACCATCTGGCCCAGATTTTTTATTTTCCCAACCGTTATAGAGTGCTGTCATGTTTTTTATGAAGGCCGATTTGATGTTGCCATCTTTTAACATCAATGTGATTTTATTCCATAGTTCGGTCTCATTTGGGCATACCCAAAAACACTTCCCTGGTTTAATATCTCGTGTAGTTAGTTCCTGAATGCTAGCACAAGGGGCGTGACTCCATTTACCACAGAAGTTGCATCTAATCCATCCAGTGGAACGTTTGTTTGTTTGGTTGCATATTACACAGGATTTCATGATTGATTTTGTTGGTCAGTCAAGTGATTGAGTAAGTCAGTCAAGTGATTGAGTAAGTCAGTCAAGTGATTGAGTAAGTCAGTCAAGTGATTGAGTAAGTCAGTCAAGTGATTGAGTAAGTCAGTCAAGTGATTTAGTAAGTCAGTCAAGTGATTCAGTAAGTCAGTCAAGTGATTCAGTCAAGTCAGTGAGTCATTCAGCCAAGTTAGTGAATCATTCAGCCAAGTCAGTAAGTCATTCAGTCAAGTCAGTAAGTCATTCAGTCAGGTCAGTAAGTCATTCAGTCAAGTCAGTAAGTCATTCAGTCAAATCAGTAAGTCATTCAGTCAAGTCAGTCAGTCAGACTTATGTTTACCTCTTTTTATGTGTACAAAGATTTATCAAAATGCAATGAAAATGAGAAAATGTATGTAAATAAACACAGCGAGCTTCCCGATTATTGACGTCCTGCACGTGTATGAATCAAACTGAACGCTGGGAGGGATGCGTGGGTGGGTGAGGGTGGCTGGGGATAACAGTAGGACTCCCCCACTGTCTCAATGGTTTAACCCACCGCAGGCGACCGCGCTCTCAAAATTTTTTCCCCTCCAGCGAATCGTGTAATACAGTAGATCGTCATTTAGCACGGTAGTTACGTTCCTGAAAACGTCGTGTTAGATAATTTCGTGTTAAATAATTAAACTAACTTATGGGAAAAATAGGGTTACGTTCCTGGGAGTCCCCAAAAAGCCAAACAAGGTTTTTTTAGACCAACAGATCTTGCAAAAATTGAAGGTGAATATGTAATTGTAGTTCATTGTCGTGATATATTACTGCTTAAGACTACAAATGCAATAGAAATAATAGTATTTCTTACCTTAAATTGTGGGTAATGATGTTTGTGGATGGTAGTGAAGAGTGGATATAGATGGTGTGGCCCTACTGGGCTGAGGTGGATGCTTGTTGGTTGTCGGTAGAAGTGGATGGTAGAGGTTCTGGTGCTGAAGTCGATGGTTGTATTAGAGTGTGCATAAATTCTGTAATGGATCTCTGGGCTCTTTTATTCTGCATTACATTATACAGCTGACGGTAAGGCATCATCAGCTGGTCTAGACCCCGTTTCAAAGCCCTGCTTCTAGCTTTGTCAGGGTCCTCTTCAGTGAAAAAGTCTGCAATTTTACCAATATTATGGAACTGCTCACGTAACTGCTGCAATGTTAACTGTTTTTCTTCAGGTTCTTCTTCATCTTCTGTTATCTCCCTCCCTTGTATCTGTGCATCGAACTCTGCCAACATTTCCTCTGGACTTCTGTCTTCATCATCATCATCTTCTAAGAGTTCATTCACATCATCTTCATTCATATCTTCAAAACCATCACCTGGTAATCTCCTTGCCAGCTGAACAATTTCCTGAACCTGACTCTCAAGCAAGGGAAAACCAGTGAAACAATTAACTATAGAAGGCCATAACTTTCCCCAGTCTGCATTTAATGTTGATTGGGGCACTTCAATCCATGCACTTATAGCATAGCTGATGGCATCTGCAATGTTAAATTTACTCCAGAAGCTTGGTACTGCCAGGTTGGAGTCAGAGTCCATTGATGCAACTAGTTTTTTTATCATTTTTTTTTTTGTAGTTACACTTGAATGTCTGAATAACTCCCCGGTCCAGTGGTTGAATCAGAGATGTTGTATTTGGAGGTAAAAATACAACTTTTACATGTGGGGTCACATCCAGTAAAGCTTGTGGATGAGTACGGGAATTATCAAGAATGAAGAGAGCCTTGAATGCAAGGTTCTTGCTGTGCAGGTAAAACTTGACTTCAGGAATAAAGTGATGCTTAAACCAGTCAATAAATATTTCCTATGTCATCCATGCTGACTGGTTTGACCTCCAAATTACTGGTAAGGTGTTTTTATCTACACCTTTCAAAGCTCGAGGATTCTTAGAGCGGTAAATAACCATGGGCTTACACTTGAAATCACCTGACGCATTACCGCAAAGGAGCAAGGTGAAGCAATCCTTTGCTGCCTTGAAGCCCGGTGCACTTTTCTCTTGCTGACTGATATAAGTTCGTGTTGGCATTTTCTTCCAGAAAACACCTGTCTCGTCAGCATTAAACACTTGATGTGGCTCATAGCCACCCTCAGAAATAAGTTCCTGAAATTCAGCAGGGAAATTACTTGCTGCTGTATGATCAGCTGAAGCACTTTCACCAGAAAACTTAATATTATGTAAATTATTATGCAACTTAAAGTTCTTGAACCAGCCTGTGGTAAACATACACTCGTTTTCAGGCCTGCCTTCCTCATCACACACTGCTTTAAACAACTGTAAGGCCTTTTCCCTAATTAAGAGAAAATTAAGTGGTGCACCTTTCTTTGTTTTCTGTTCCATCCACTCAAGCAACAAGTTTTCAGTTTTATTTACTTGTTGGGACCTACGTGTCACTTTTCATGAGCTCACATTTTGCGTTATTAATTACACAATATATTCTCCATGGGAAAGTGGAACAGAATTCTTCCTCCGTAAGCCATGTGTGTCGTAAGAGGCGACTAAAATGCCAGGAGCAAGGGGCTAGTAACACCTTCTCCTGTATATATTACTAAATGTAAAAGGAGAAACTTTCGTTTTCCCTTTTCGGCCACCCCGCTTCGGTGGGAAACGACCGACGTGTTGAAAGAAAGAAGAAATTACACAAGCTCGTATATTCGCCTCATTCTTCCTAATCGTACGAACTGACGCTTCATTAAGGCCATAGGCCCTCACTATATCCACCACATGTGAGCCACTCTTAAGCTTATTTAATATCTCGATTTTCTTTGAAATTCCTAGACTTGAACGCTTAAACTTTTTCTTGTCATTTGCTGGAACACTTGTATGCTTACTAGGTGCCATGATTCCTTGGTATATTTATCAAAATGCAATGAAAATGAGGAAATGAATGTAAATAATCACAGCGAGCTTCCCGATTATTATCGTCCTGCACGTGTATGAACCAAACTGAACGCTGGAAGGGATGCATGGGTGGACTCCCCCACTGACTCAATGGTTTAACCCACCGCGGGCGACCGCTCGCTCAAAAAATTTTCCCCTCCAGCCGAACAGTGTAATATCATCTTTACGTCGTGTTAGATAATAATGTGTCGCAAATCTTCAATCGTGCAATACCCGTAACGTGCAACATAATCTCATGCTAAATGACGTTCTACTGTATAAGGTTTACGTCGTGTTAGATAAAAATGTGCCGCAATTCTTCAATCGTGTAATACCCAAAACGCGCAACATAAAAGTCATGCTAAATGAGGGTCTACTGTAATCTAAGAGTATACAGTGGAACCTCGACTTATGAGTTTAATCCATTCCATGACCTAGCTCGTAACTCAATTTGCTCGTACACGTACAGCATATAAATTTTCCTCATTTAAATTAATTGAAATGCCATTAATCCGTTCCAGCAGAATTCCTGCTGGAACGGATTTGTGGACCCCCGGATTTTGTACTGCTCCCAACTCGAACAATTATGTTTGTAAGTGTATTTTTGTAAGTGCTTTTGTAAGTATATTTTTGGGGGTCTAAATGGACTAATCTAATTTACATTATTCCTTACAGGAACAAATTCGTTTGGTAATGGCACTCGAACAGCATTCTGGAACGAATTATGGCCGATAACCGGGGATCCACTGTACAGTGGTACCTCGGTTTTCATCGATAATTCATTCCAGAATGCTGTTCGAGTGCCGTTACCGAACAAATTTGTTCCAATAAGGACAAATGTAAATTAGATTAGTCCGTTTCAGACCCACAAAAATACACTCACAAAAGCACTTACAAAAATACACTTACATAATTGTTCAAGTTGGGAGCTGTGCGAAAGCCGAGGTACCACTATACAGTGGACCCTTGAAATTCGTCCGCCTTGAATATCATGAAATTTGAAAATTGGCAACTTTTTTTGCCAAAATATTGCCTTGATTTTTTTTATTTGGCTTAGAAATCAGCAGTTGTATGAAACGCGTCCGAGCGGCCTCCCAGCCGCCGCGGGCACACAAACACCATTCAGAGTCAGTCTGGTATTGTATCTCGGCGAGTGACGATCACCTCACACGTTCATACGATACATTTCTTAATATTTCATTCGTTTTAGTGCTTGCAACTGCTAAATAAGCCACCATGAGCCTAAAGAAAGCTCCTAGTGCCAGCTCTTTGCTAAAGAAGGCGAGAAACACAATAGAATTAAAGAAAGAACACACCAGGCAGGGTACTTCCCCACACCAGGCAGGGTACTTCCCCACACCAGGCAGAGTACTTCCCCACAAAAACCAGCCAGGGTACTTCCCCACACAAACCAGCCAGGGTAACTTCCCCACACCAAGCTCAAACAAATATCTTATTTTAGGTTAAGTGTTTTATTTTAGATTAATATAGACATTTTCATTACTCCATCTATGATATTTTCTTCAAAATTATATAAAAACACGTTACATATCATATACAGTGGTCCCTCGGTTTTCGGTCATCTCCAAACTCGAACATTTATGTAAGTGTATTTTCGTAAGTGCTTTTGCAAGTATATTTTTGGGGGTCTGAAATAGACTAACCTACGTGATATTATTTCTTAAGGAAGTAAATTCGTTCGTTAATGGCACTTGAGCACCATTCTGGAAAGAATTTTTGGCGAAAACCGAGGGTCCACTGTAGTATATAAACATTGAATGTTTATATGCAATCGAGTGGCGAGTCGGGTGGAGAGTAAACATTACGTTTTCTCTGATGCAGCATTAGAGAAAACTGTAAATCTGGCGTTTGTTGTAATAACTGCCCTTCATACGCGTTTGTTTACAATTCTCGGCATGAATTATTCATTACTTCTCCCTTTGTTTATGATGGCATCTAAAGGTAGTTGTTAGAAACGATTAAACTCAGTGAACATGGTAATAATATGGCTGTGTAGTGTAATAATATGGCTGTGTAGTGTAGCCCAGGGGGCTACATACGTGTACCTACGTTTACAGGCTACCTACACTGAATTCCTACAAATAAATACTACACACCTCTCTCCCTACATTAAGACTAGAAATATTTTAAAGTAAGTAATGAATGTACTGTGGCAGTAAAAGACAAAGAAGGGAAGTAATCCTGGAAAAGGACTTGGTACCTGAAGTCTATGGAAGGGGATTCCCCTTCCAAACAATAGTAACTTCCATCCTCTCCCCTCCTCCCATCTTCCACACATCAACAACTCTTCAATAAAGGTAAGTGTCATGTTATTATTGTTTTATTCTTCATGTCTTCTTGTTTTCTGTGTAGATAAATGTACATTTCGTGTAAAAAAAAAATATTTTTTTAATACTTTTGGGTGTCTGAAACGGATTAATTTGATTTACATTATATCTTATGGGGAAAATGGTTTTGAAAATCGTGAATTTTGAATTTTGTCAGACTCTCTGGAATGGATTAATCACGAATTTCAAGGGTCCACTGTATATACTCTAGAATGAATAAAATATGTCATTATGTGACGAGTGGTGGCAGCCATTCACTCCCGCTCTGACCATATCTTCCCATGCTTCTCCTTCTGAGGTCTTATTATAAGAGAAAATGGAGTGCTTGTGAGGCTAACTGCACTAGATCACTAGTTTCATAAGGAAAACACTGAAACAATGTACGTATTTATAAATAATAAATATTGTATAAAAACAAAATAGAGAATATAAAGAAATACTAAACTGGTTTTATAAAGTGTACGTATATATTTACCTTGGAGAAGAGAGGCTGGCGGAGGTTGAGGGTGGAAAAGATAAGCAGAGCGGCGTATGCTGTCAGTGGCCCTATAAACCCCAACAACAACAACATTGGAGGAGTTCATTTCATTTCATCCTTTTTCTATTGCTTAATCGCTTAACTTACTTGCTACACTCTTAATGCTACACTTTATTGCTGAACTTAACTGCTTCAATTATTATAACGCCCTTGGCTGGTGCTATAGCCTTTATTGACTCCTTCTGCTTTAGTATCGTACATATCGTAGAAGTACAATGCTGGTACTGCCTGGCCAAGTCCACAACCTGCACACCTCGCTTGTGTTTATCTATGATTTCATGCTTTAATTCCTTGGACATCATCCTCTTTTTCTACTCAGCACTGTCCTTTGCACTTACTTTCTTAGGACCCATGGTTAGAAAAAAGAAATTTGGCAAAATAACTGCACAAAACGCAAGCAGAACACAAGAGAAATGCTTCCACGGCGAGGTAAACATGTGCACTGCTCAGCAGATGTTGTGGCGTTCACTGCGTCAACTAGTGGCGGCATTCTGAAGCTCGCTCGGTATTATTATTATTATAATGGGGAAGCGCTAAACCCGTAGGATTATACAGCGCCTGTGGAGGGTAGGGGATGGAAGGTATTCAGGCTTAATTTAGGGAACTAGAGCACAGATCCAATTCCCTAGATCAAGAGCCCCTCACCTGTGTCAAGGAAACTCCCTTGAGTGGGAAGCTCGCTCATAGCTTGGATTTTAGCTTGTAACTCAGAGCAAAAAATTGACCGAGCGATGGCTCGTATCTCGAAAAACAGGTATGTTGGGGCACTCGTAAGTCAAGGTTCCACTGTATATCTAGCACAAACTGTATACAGCCTCTCCTCACTTAACGAGAGAGTTCTGTTCCGAAGAGTAGGTCGGTAAGCGAATTGGTCGTTAGGCGAGGAGCATACTGTACTGGTAGTGGGTTTGTGTCAACCATCTTTAGATATTTTTTTAATGTCACCTTTGCACCATTTATAAAATTTTTAGTATATTTTTAAATATTTATACAGTACGTAGTGTACTGTATACTACTGTAATACGTAAACAGAATAGAGGAAATTAGCTCCAATATACATTGCTTAGGTTTGCATATTGGTAACTTCGAGCGGTCAGTAAACGAGCACATCGCTAAGTGAAGAGAGGCTGTACCAGTAATTATTTCATATTTTTATTGTTGTTCCAGATTTGTTACAGATGCTATGACATGGTATAATATTGGGAATAACTGAGTGAAACAGTTTTTTTATATATACAGTGGTCGTTAGGCGAGGAGCATACTGTACTGGTAGTGGGTTTGTGTCAACCATCTTTAGATATTTTTTTAATGTCACCTTTGCACCATTTATAAAATTTTTAGTATATTTTTAAATATTTATACAGTACGTAGTGTACTGTATACTACTGTAATACGTAAACAGAATAGAGGAAATTAGCTCTAATATACAGTGGACCCCCGAGTTTCGTAAAAACTTCACTCCTGAAGTCTGCTCAAGTTCCATTACCGAACGAATTTACTCCCTTAAGGAAAAATTTCACGTAGGTTAGTCTATTTCAGACCCCCAAAAATACTTTTCCACAAGCACTTACAATATTATACTTACATAAATGTACGATTTCCGGGGTTTACGAAACTCGGGGGTCCACTGTACATTGCTTAGGTTTGCATATTGGTAACTTCGAGCGGTCAGTAAACGAGCACATCGCTAAGTGAAGAGAGGCTGTACCAGTAATTATTTCATATTTTTATTGTTGTTCAGATTTGTTACAGATGCTATGACATGGTATAATATTGGGAATAACTGCGTGAAACCGTTTTTTTATATATACAGTAGTACCTCGGTTAACGATGGTCCCCAAACTCGCCCTTTTATGTAAGTTTATTTTTTTAATTGCTTTTGTAAGTGTATTTTTGGGGGTCTAAAAGGACTAGTCTATTTTACATTATTCCTTATGGGGATAAATTTGTTTGGTAATGGTACTTGAACAGCATTCTGGAACGAAAAAATATCGTTAACCGAGGTACTACTGTATACTGTGTACAATTCATGTAGAGTGCTCTACGTATAATGAATATTTTTAAATTGTATTGCAGTTGGGTGACTCCAAACTCTGCTATAATTGAAAATGAGTTATGATAATGTTTTTTGTAGTAGTAGTCAGAAACTATTGTATCGTGTTAAAAATAATTTTATTCAGGATGTCCAAAGTAGAGAATTTTTTAAACAATGTGGTTTTCAGGATTTGAATCTTTATGTTAATTAAAAGTAAATTTATCTATTTTTTTTTTTTCAGTTTCCCATTCTACGTCCATCACGTTATCGATTGTATCTTCGAGTTAAGAGACTAAAAGAGCAGCAGCAAGTGCAGTCGAAGATTGACAAATTAAAACCTGTATATACCACAAGTATCTCAGTTGGAACATTGTCTGGTATGTTAATTTTGTTTATTATAGTATGTATAGTGTTTTTCTGTGATCTGACAGCTTGAAATTTAGTGTTGTCAGAGCTGTTTGTCATGAATGTAGAAAAAGGGGCAGCCTCCGTTTATTTTTCCATGTTATATTTCGTCATTCTTATGATTAAGTAATTAGGGAATGTTTACTAAGAACTGAAATGTTTTTTAATGTTGTGTTGTAAGGTAATGGGGTAATATTTTTTTTTTTTATTATTAACACATCGGCCGATTCCCACCAAGGCAGGGTGGCCCGAAAAAGAAAAACTTTCGTCATCATTCACTCCATCACTGTCTTGCCAGAGGGGTGCTTTACACTACAGTTATAAAACTTCAACATTAACACAGGGTCCTTCAGAGTGCAGACACTGTACTTCCCATCTCCAGGACTCAAGTCTGGCCTGCCGGGTTCCCTGAATCCCTTCATAAATGTTACTTTGCTCACACTCCAACAGCACGTCAAGTATTAAAAACCATTTGTCTCCATTCACTCCTATCAAATACGCACACGCATGCTTGCTGGAAATCCAAGCCCTCCACACAAAACCTCTTTTACCCCTCCCTCCAACCTTTCCTAGGCCGACCCCTACCCCGCCTTCCCTCCACTACCGATTTATACACTCTCGAGGTCATTCTGTTTCGTTCCATTCTCTCTACATGTCCAAACCATCTCAACAACCCCTCCTCAGGCCTCCCACACCTCCTCCTAATTTCCAAACTCTGAATTCTCTGCATTATATTCACACCACACATTGACCTCAGACATGACATCTCCACTGCCTCCAGCCTTCTCCTCGTTGCGACATTCATCACCCATGCTTCACACCCATATAAGAGTGTTGGTATAACTATACTCTCATACATTCCCCTCTTAACTTCCATGGACAAAGTTCTTTGTCTCCACAGACTCCGAAGTGCACCACTCACCCTTTTCCCCTCATCAATTCTATGATTCACCTCATCCTTCATAGACCCATCTGCTGACATGTCCACTCCCAAATATCTGAATACATTCACCTCCTCCATACTCTCTCCCTCCAATCTGATATACAATTCCTCGTCACCCAATCTTTTTGTTATCCTCATCACCTTACTCTTTCCTATATTCACTTTCAATTTTCTTCTTTTACATACCTTACCAAATTCATCCACCAACCTCTGCAACTTCTCTTCAGAATCTCCCAAAAGCACAGTGTCATCAGCAAAAACCAACTGTGACAACTCCCACTTTGTATTTGATTCTTTGTCTTTTAACCCCACACCTCTTGCCAAGACCCTCGCATTCACTTCTCTTACAACCCCATCTATAAATATATTGAACAACCATGGTGACATCACACATCCCTGTCTAAGGCCTACTTTTACCGAGAAATAATCTCCCTCTCTCCTACACACTCTAACCTGAGCCTCACTATCCTCATAAAAGCTCTTCACTGCTTTCAGTAATCTACCTCCTATTCCATACACCTGCAACATCTGCCACATTGCCCCCCTATCCACCCTATCATACGCCTTTTCCAAATCCATAAATGCCACAAAAACCTCTTTACCCTTATCCAAATACTGTTCACCTATATGTTTTACTGCAAACACTTGGTCTACACACCCCCTACCTTTCCTAAAGCCACCTTGTTCATCTGCTATTCTGCTCTCCGTCTTACTCTTAATTCTTTCAATAATAACTCTACCATACACTTATTGCGTCCCCAGAATTTGGGCCTCAATGTATATATTTTATGTATATTTCCATTTTCTATAATTTTATATTGCTCATATTCTCGATAATAGCTAAATCGTTAATATTGTGCTTTATATTATTATATTGGACTTTTATTTGACTAGGATGTAACATTATAAATTGTGCTCATGTTTGTAGTAGCTGCCTTGGAGTTGGCAAACTACCGATTATAACACTAGGCTTGTTATACTGCCGGCGCCTAGTTGCTGGGAGTCACGTGATTCCACCTGAGGTGGGTGGCTGCTGCTCCTTCCTCGAGAGCACTACGCAGCTGGACATCGTTGTGTCAACACCTCTCTCCAGTCTCTGCTTGTTTTCTCGCCATTTAGACTCTGTTTGGGTAGAGTATGTGTTCGGTGGTGAGACGAAACATACTTCTCAGGACTCTGTGTAACTCTGTTCACAGAGGATAGATACAGTAGAAAGGGAGTTTTGTGACTGTTTTGGAGGATCTATTGATGGTCCCCAGTTAGGGTCGATTTTCTATCTCCTGGTTCCTGACGCTGTGTTGCTGTTGCTTTTTATATTGCTGTTCTGCGAATTGGTCATTTTACTGGACAATCAAGCTGTTCTGATTGTCAGTTTGTTAAAGAAGCTAGCTTATGAGAACTTCAGTCGGACACTGGTTGAGTCGAGTCTTAGAGTTACCTGGAGCTCTCTCATACACACATATATTCTTATTTACATATATCTGTATTATTGTAATTACTGACTTTGTACCTGATGATACTTCAGAGTCATTTGAATATATGTGCCCTCAGCACAACCTTGTATATGAGAGCAGTGTAGGAGCTAACCTCCTAATTAACCTCCTAATTCATAACTTAATGAACATCCTGATCATATGTACATTTATTTACTTTGAAACCCTAGACATTAACTTTGTTAATAAACATATTAAATCTTATGCTTTGGTTAGTACCCTACCGGTTGCAATCCTGGAGACTATTGAATTTATCGGATAACTGGACCAGGATACTGACTTTGTTGCAAAAGCCCAGTAACAGGCTGGATGCTAGGACTATCCTTTCTAGTGTTCACTGGAGATGTCTATTACTAATAGATATTGTGTCATTTTGTAACACACTTTACCTGGTATACTCAACAGACTTATTCCCCTATAATTTTTGCACTCTCTTTTGTCCCCTTTGCCTTTATACAAAGGAACAATACACGCTCTCTGTCAGTCCCTAGGTACCTTACCCTCTTCCATACATGTATTAAATAATAGCACCAACCACTCCAAAACTATATCTCCGCCTGCTTTTAACATTTCTACCTTTATCCCATCAATCCCAGCTGCCTTACTCCCTTTCATTCTACCCACTGCCTCACGAACTTCCCCCACACTCACAACTGGCTCTTCCGCACTCCTACAAGATGTTATTCCTCCTTGCCCTATACAAGAAATCACAGCTTCCCTGTCTTCATCAACATTTAACAACTCCTCAAAATATTCCCTCCATCTTCCTGATACCTCTAACTCTCCATTTAATAACTCTCCTCTCCTATTTTTTTACTGTCAAATCCATTTGTTCCCTAGGCTTCCTCAACTTATTAATCTCACTCCAAAACTTTTTCTTATTTTCAACAAAATTTGTTGATAGCATCTCACCCATTCTCTCATTTGCTCTCTTTTTACATTGCTTCACCACTCTCTTAACCTCTCTTTTTCTCTCTATATACTCTTCCCTCCTTGCATCACTTCTACTTTGTAAAAACCTCTCATATGCTAACTTTTTCTCCTTTACTACTCTCTTTACATCATCATTCCACCAATCGCTCTTCTTCCCTCCCGCACCCACTTTCCTGTAACCACAAACTTCTGCTGAACACTCTAACACTACATTCTTTAACCTACTCCATACATCTTCGACCCCATTGCCTACACTCTCACTAGCCCATCTATCCTCCAATAGTTGTTTATATCTTACCCTAACTGCCTCCTCTTTTAGTTTATAAACCTTCACCTCTCTCTTACTGCTTCTATTTTCCTTGTATCCCATCTACCTTTTACTCCCACTTTAGCTACAACTAAAAAGTGATCTGATATATCTGTGGCCCCTCTATAAACATGTACATCCTGAAGTCTACTCAACAGTCTTTTATCTACCAATACATAGTCCAACAAACTACTGTCATTACGCCCTACATCATATTCTGTATACTTATTTATCCTCTTTTTCTTAAAATATGTATTACCTATAACTAAACCCCTTTCTATACAAAGTTCAATCAAAGGGCTCCCATTTTCATTTACACCTGGCACCCCAAACTTACCTACCACACCCTCTCTACATGTTTCTCCTACTTTAGCATTTAGGTCCCCTACTACAATTACTCTCTCACTTGGTTCAAAGGTTCCTATACATTCGCTTAACATCTCCCAAAATCTCTCTCTCTCCTCTACACTCCTCTCTTCTCCAGGTGCATACACGCATATTATAACCCACTTTTCGCATCCGACTCTTATTTTAATCCACATAATCCTTGAATTTACACATTTATATTCCCTCTTCTCCTTCCATAACTGGTCCTTCAACATTATTGCTACCCCTTCCTTAGCTCTAACTCTCTCAGATACTCCTGACTTAATCCCATTTATTTCTCCCCACTGAAACTCGCCTACCCCCTTCAGCTTTGTTTTCATACTACACACTGTTAAAAGACTGTTGAGTAGACTTCAGGATGTACATGTTTATAGAGGGGCCACAGATATATCAGATCACTTTTTAGTTATAGCTACAGTGGGAGTAAAAGGTAGATGGGATACAAGGAAAATAGAATCAGTAAGTAAAAGAGAGGTGAAGGTTTATAAACTAAAAGAGGAGGCAGTTAGGGTAAGATTTTTTTTTTTTTTTTATTAACACATCGGCCGATTCCCACCAAGGCAGGGTGGCCCGAAAAAGAAAAACTTTCATCATCATTCACTCCATCACTGTCTTGCCAGAAGGGTGCTTTACACTACAGTTATAAAACTGCAACATTAACACCCCTCCTTCAGAGTGCCGGCACTGTACTTCCCATCTCCAGAACTCAAGTCCGGCCTGCCGTTTCCTGAATCCCTTCATAAATGTTACTTTGCTCACACTCCAACATCACGTCAAGTATTAAAAACCATATGCCTCCATTCACTCCTATCAAATACGCTCACACATGCTTGCTGGAAGTCCAAGCCCCTCGCACACAAAACTTCCTTTACCCCCTCCCTCCAACCTTTCCTAGGCCGACCCCTACCCCGCCTTCCCTCCACTACAGATTTATACACTCTCGAAGTCACTCTGTCTCGTTCCATTCTCTCTACATGTCCAAACCACCTCAACAACCCCTCCTCAGCTCTCTGGACAATCGTTTGGTAATCCCGCACCTCCTCCTAATTTCCAAACTCCGAATTCTCTGCATTATATTCACACCACACATTGACCTCAGACATGACATCTCCACTGCCTCCAGCCTTCTCCTCGTTGCAACATTCATCACCCATGCTTCACACCCATATAAGAGCGTTGGTATAACTATACTCTCATACATTCCCCTCTTTACATCCATGGACAAGGTTCTTTGTCTCCACAGACTCCGAAGTGCTCCACTCACCCTTTTCCCCTCATCAATTCTATGATTCACCTCATCCTTCATAGACCCATCCGCCGACATGTCCACTCCCAAATATCTGAATACATTCACCTCCTCCATACTCTCTCCCTCCAATCTGATATCCAATCTTTCGTCACCTATTCTTTTTGTTATCCTCATCACCTTACTCTTTCCTATATTCACTTTCAATTTTCTTCTTTTACACAACCTACCAAATTCATCCACCAACCTCTGCAGCTTCTCTTCAGAATCTCCCAAAAGCACAGTGTCATCAGCAAAAAGCAACTGTGACAACTCCCACTTTGTATTTGCTTCTTTATCTTTTAGACCAACACCTTTTGCCAAGACCCTTGCATTCACTTCTCTTACAACCCCATCTATAAATATATTGAACAACCACGGTGACATCACACATCCTTGTCTAAGGCCCACTTTTACTGGGAAATAGTCCCTTCCCTCCTACACACTCTAACCTGAGCCTCACTATCCTCATAAAAACTCTTCACTGCTTTCAGTAACCTTCCTCCTATTCCATACACCTGCAACATCTGCCACATTGCCCCCTATCTACCCTATCATACGCCTTTTCCAAATCCATAAATGCCACAAAAACATCTTTACCCTTATCCAAATACTGTTCACCTATATGTTTCACTGTAAACACTTGGTCTACCACACCCCTACCTTTCCTAAAGCCCCCTTGTTCATCTGCTATCCTGCTTTCTGTTTTACTCTTAATTCTTTCAATAATAACTCTACCATACACTTTACCAGGTACACTCAACAGACTTATTCCCCTATAATTTTTGCACTCTCTTTTGTCCCCTTTGCCTTTATACAAAGGAACAATACACGCTCTCTGCCAATCCCTAGGTACCTTACCCTCTTCCATACATTTATTAAATAATAGCACCAACCACTCCAAAATTATATCCCCACCTGCTTTTAACATTTCTATCTTTATCCCATCAATCCCAGCTGCCTTACCCCTTTCATTCTACCCACTGCTTCACGAACTTCCCTACACCCACAACTGGCTCTTCCACACTCCTACAAGATGTTATTCCTCCTTGCCCTACACACGAAATCACAGCTTCCTGTCTTCATCAACATTTAACAAATCCTCAAAATATTCTCTCCATCTTCCCGATACCTCTAACTCTCCATTTAATAACTCTCCTCTCCTATTTTTAACTGTCAAATCCATTTGTTCTCTAGGCTTCCTCAACTTATTAATCTCATTCCAAAACTTTTTCTTATTTTCAACAAAATTTGCTGATAACATCTCACCCACTCTCTCATCTGCTCTCTTTTTACATTGCTTCACCACTCTTTTAACCTCTCTTTTTCTCTCCATATACTCTTCCCTCCTTGCATCACTTCTACTTTGTAAAACCTCTCATATGCTAACTTTTTCTCTCTTACTACTCTCTTTACATCATCATTCCACCAATCGCTCCTCTTCCCTCCCGCACCCACTCGCCTGTAACCACAAACTTCTGCTGAACACTCTAACACTACATTTTTAAATCTACCCCATACATTTTCGACCCCATTTCCTACACTCTCACTAGCCCATCTATCCTCCAATAGTTGTTTATATCTTACCCTAACTGCCTCCTCTTTTAGTTTATAAACCTTCACCTCTCTTTTACTTACTGATTCTATTTTCCTTGTATCCCATCTACCTTTTACTCCCACTGTAGCTATAACTAAAAAGTGATCTGATATATCTGTAGCCCCTCTATAAACATGTACATCCTGAAGTCTACTCAACAGTCTTTTATCTACCAATACATAGTCTAACAAACTACTGTCATTACGCCCTACATCATATCTTGTATACTTATTTATCCTCTTTTTCTTAAAATATGTATTACCTATAACTAAACCCCTTTCTATACAAAGTTCAATCAAAGGGCTCCCATTATCATTTACACCTGGCACCCCAAACTTACCTACTACACCCTCTCTGCATGTTTCTCCCACTTTAGCATTTAGGTCCCCTACCACAATTACTCCTCATTTGGTTCAAAAGTTCCTATACATTCGCTTAACATCTCCCAAAATCTCTCTCTCTCCTCTACACTCCTCTCTTCTCCAGGTGCATACACGCTTATTATGACCCACTTTTCGCATCCGACCCTTATTTTAATCCACATAATCCTTGAATTTACACATTTATATTCCCTCTTTTCCTTCCATAACTGATCCTTCAACATTATTGCTACCCCTTCCTTAGCTCTAACTCTCTCAGATACTCCCGACTTAATCCCATTTATTTCTCCCCACTGAAACTCGCCTACCCCCTTCAGCTTTGTTTCGCTTAGGGCCAGGACATCCAACTTCTTTTCATTCATAACATCGGCAATCATCTCTTTCTTATCATCCGCACTACATCCACGCACATTCAGATATAAACAACTATTGGAGGATAGATGGGCTAGTGAGAGTGTAGGCAATGGGGTCGAAAATGTATGGGGTAGATTTAAAAATGTAGTGTTAGAGTGTTCAGCAGAAGTTTGTGGTTACAGGCGAGTGGGTGCGGGAGGGAAGAGGAGCGATTGGTGGAATGATGATGTAAAAAGAGTAGTAAGGGAGAAAAAGTTAGCATATGAGAGGTTTTTACAAAGTAGAAGTGATGCAAGGAGGGAAGAGTATATGGAGAGAAAAAGAGAGGTTAAAAGAGTGGTGAAGCAATGTAAAAAGAGAGCAGATGAGAGAGTGGGTGAGATGTTATCAGCAAATTTTGTTGAAAATAAGAAAAAATTTTGGAATGAGATTAATAAGTTGAGGAAGCCTAGAGAACAAATGGATTTGACAGTTAAAAATAGGAGAGGAGAGTTATTAAATGGAGAGTTAGAGGTATCGGGAAGATGGAGAGAATATTTTGAGGATTTGTTAAATGTTGATGAAGACAGGGAAGCTGTAATTTCGTGTGTAGGGCAAGGAGGAATAACATCTTGTAGGAGTGTGGAAGAGCCAGTTGTGGGTGTAGGGGAAGTTCGTGAGGCAGTGGGTAGAATGAAAGGGGGTAAGGCAGCTGGGATTGATGGGATAAAGATAGAAATGTTAAAAGCAGGTGGGGATATAATTTTGGAGTGGTTGGTGCTATTATTTAATAAATGTATGGAAGAGGGTAAGGTACCTAGGGATTGGCAGAGAGCGTGTATTGTTCCTTTGTATAAAGGCAAAGGGGACAAAAGAGAGTGCAAAAATTATAGGGGAATAAGTCTGTTGAGTGTACCTGGTAAAGTGTATGGTAGAGTTATTATTGAAAGAATTAAGAGTAAAACAGAAAGCAGGATAGCAGATGAACAAGGGGCTTTAGGAAAGGTAGGGGTGTGTAGACCAAGTGTTTACAGTGAAACATATAGGTGAACAGTATTTGGATAAGGGTAAAGATGTTTTTGTGGCATTTATGGATTTGGAAAAGGCGTATGATAGGGTAGATAGGGGGCAATGTGGCAGATGTTGCAGGTGTATGGAATAGGAGGAAGGTTACTGAAAGCAGTGAAGAGTTTTTATGAGGATAGTGAGGCTCAGGTTAGAGTGTGTAGGAGGGAAGGGGACTATTTCCCAGTAAAAGTGGGCCTTAGACAAGGATGTGTGATGTCACCGTGGTTGTTCAATATATTTATAGATGGGGTTGTAAGAGAAGTGAATGCGAGGTCTTGGCAAGAGGTGTTGGGCTAAAAGATAAAGAAGCAAATACAAAGTGGGAGTTGTCACAGTTGCTTTTGCTGATGACACTGTGCTTTGGGAGATTCTGAAGAGAAGTTGCAGAGGTTGGTGGATGAATTTGGTAGGGTGTGTAAAAGAAGAAAATTGAAAGTGAATATAGGAAAGAGTAAGGTGATGAGGATAACAAAAGAATAGGTGACAAAAGATTGGATATCAGATTGGAGGGAGAGAGTATGGAGGAGGTGAATGTATTCAGATATTTGGGAGTGGACATGTCGGCAGATGGGTCTATGAAGGATGAGGTGAATCATAGAATTGATGAGGGAAAAGGGTGAGTGGAGCACTTCGGAGTCTGTGGAGACAAAGAACCTTGTCCATGGAAGTAAAGAGGGGAATGTATGAGAGTATAGTTATACCAACGCTCTTATATGGGTGTGAAGCATGGGTGATGAATGTTGCAACGAGGAGAAGGCTGGAGGCAGTGGAGATGTCATGTCTGAGGTCAATGTGTGGTGTGAATATAATGCAGAGAATTCGGAGTTTGGAAATTAGGAGGAGGTGCGGGATTACCAAAACGATTGTCCAGAGAGCTGAGGAGGGGTTGTTGAGGTGGTTTGGACATGTAGAGAGAATGGAACGAGACAGAGTGACTTCGAGAGTGTATAAATCTGTAGTGGAGGGAAGGCGGGGTAGGGGTCGGCCTAGGAAAGGTTGGAGGGAGGGGTAAAGGAAGTTTTGTGTGCGAGGGCTTGGACTTCCAGCAAGCATGTGTGAGCGTATTTGATAGGAGTGAATGGAGGCATATGGTTTTTAATACTTGACGTGCTGTTGGAGTGTGAGCAAAGTAACATTTATGAAGGGATTCAGGGAAACCGGCAGGCCGGACTTGAGTTCTGGAGATGGGAAGTACAGTGCCGGCACTCTGAAGGAGGGGTGTTAATGTTGCAGTTTTATAACTGTAGTGTAAAGCACCCTTCTGGCAAGACAGTGATGGAGTGAATGATGATGAAAGTTTTTCTTTTTCGGGCCACCCTGCCTTGGTGGGAATCGGCCAATGTGTTAATAAAAAAAAAATAAAACATCTGTCGCATCAACTTTAGTAGTGTAAGGGATTGGGAGCAGTAGGAGGATTGAATACTGTTTGTTTGGTTCAGTCATTTATAATTGTTTTGTTATTGTTGTTGTTGTTATGGAGCGGCTTTGGACAGTTAAGGCAAGAGGGAGGTAGAGTACAAGAAGAACTGGCATGGTCGTCAGCACCACAGACTGGGCATTCGGCCATGGACCTGCAATATTTTGCTGGATGACCAAAACGCCAGCAGTTTCTACACTGCTGTCGCTTAGGGATAGGACATCCAACTTCTTTTCATTCATAACATCAGCAATCATCTCTTTCTTATCATCCGCACTACATCCACGCACATTCAAACATCCCAGTTTTATAAAGCTTTTCTTATTCTTTTTTTAGTAAATGTGTACAGGAGAAGGGGTTACTAGCCCATTGCTCCCGGCATTTTAGTCGCCTTATACGACACGCATGGCTTACGGAGGAAGAATTCTTTTCCACTTCCCGTGGACAATAGAGGAAATAAAGAAGAACAAGAGCTATTAAGAAAAAGAAGAAAAACATAGATCTTTCTTTCTTCTTTCAACACGTCGGCCGTTTCCCACCAAGGCGGGGTGGCCCAAAAGGAAAAACGAAAGTTTCTCCTTTTACAATTAGTAATATACACAGAAGAAGGGGTTACTAGCCCCTTGCTCCCGGCATTTTAATCGCCTCTTACGACACGCATGGCTTACGGAGGAAGAATTCTGTTCCACTTCCCCATGGAGATAAGAGGAAATAAGAACAAGAACTAGTAAGAAAATAGAAGAAAAACCAGAGGGGTGTGTATATATATATGCTTGTACATGAATGTGTAGTGTGACCTAAGTGTAAGTAGAAGTAACAAGACATACCTGAAATCATGCATGTTTATGAGACAGAAAAAAGACACCAGCAATCTTACCATCATGTAAAACAAATACAGGCTTTCGTTTTACACTCACTTGGCAGGACGGTAGTACCTCCCTGGGCGGCTGCTGTCTATCAACCTACTACCTAGGAAAAACATAGATGTATGTATATATATGCATGTGCATGCCTGTGTAGTGTAACCTACTTGTAAGTAGAAGTAGCTAGATATACCTGTTATCCAGCGTGTTTATGAGACAGAAAAAAAGACACCATCAATCCTACCATCATGTAAAACAGTTTCAGGTTTCTGTTTCACAGTCACCTGGCAGGACGGTAGTACCTCCCTGGGTGGTTGCTGTCTACCAACCTACTACCTATTTATCAAGCAATATTTATCAGCAACCGCCCAGGGAGGTACTACCGTCCAGCCAAGTGAATGTAAAACGGAAACCTGTAATTGTTTTACACGATGGTAGGATTGCTGGTGCCTTTTTTCTGTCTCATATACATGCAAGGTTTCAGGTATGTCTTGCTACCTCTACTTACACTTAGGTCACACTACATATGCATGTACAAGCATATTTATACACACCATTCTGGGTTTTCTCCTATTTTCTTACTATCTCTTGTTTTTGTATATTTCCGCTTATTTCCATGGGGAAGTGGAACAGAATTCTTCCTCCGTAAGCCATGCGTATTGTAAGAGGGGACTAACATGCTGGGAGTATGAGGCTAGTAACCCCTTCTCTTGTATATACAGTGGTACCTTGGTTAACGATATTTTTTCGTTCCAGAATGCTGTTCAAGTGCCATTACCAAACAAATTTATCCCCATAAGTAATAATGTAAAATAGACTAGTCCTTTCAGACCCCCAAAAATACACTTACAAAAGCATTTAAAAAAATAAACTTACATAAAAGGGCGAGTTTGGGGACCATCGTTAACCAAGGTACCACTGTATTACTAAATTTAAAAAGAGAAATTAGTTTTTCTTTTTGGGCAACCCTGCCTCGGTGGGATATGGCCGGTTTGTTGAAAGAAAGAAGAAAGATTTACAAAACTTGAAATATTTTTACGTTTTATGACTAGATAATCTGGGAATATTTACCCTAAATAAAACACTTTCATTTATTTTGATCAGGTTATCTGTGAAGTGTATGGTAGGGTTATTGAAAGAATTACAGGTAAGACAGAGTAGGATTGCAGATGAGCAAGGAGGCTTTAGAGTGGGTAGGGGATGTGTAGATCAAGTGTTTACATTGAAGCATATATGTGAACAGTATTTAGTTAAAGGTAGGGAAGTTTTCATTGCATTTATGGATTTAGAAAAGGCATATGATAGAGTGGATAGGGGAGTAATGTTGCAAGTATATGGAATAGGTAGTAAGTTACTGAATGCTGTAAAGAGTTTTTATGAGGATAGTGAGGTTCAGGTTAGGGTGTGTAGGAGAGAGGGAGATTACTTCCCGGTAAAAGTAGGTCTTAGACAGGGCTGTGTAATGTCACCATGGTTGTTTAATATATTTATAGATGGGTTGTAAAAGAAGTAAATGCTAGGGTGTTGGGAGAGGAGTGGGATTAAATTATGGGGAATTAAATACAAAATGGGAGTTGACACAGTTACTTTTTGCTGATGATACTGTGCTTATGGGAGATTCTAAAGAAAAGTTGCAAAGGTTAGTGGACGAGTTTGGGAGGGTGTGTAAAGGCAGAAAGTTGAAAGTGAATATAGATAAGAGTAAGGTGATGAGGGTATCAAATGATTTAAATAAAGAAAAATTGGATATATTATTGGAGAAAGGGATTATGGAAGAAGTGAATGTTTTCAGATATTTGGGAATTGACTTGTCAGCGGATGGATTTATGAAGGATGAGGTTAACTATAGAATTGATGAAGGTAAAAAGGTGAGTGGTGCGTTGAGGTATCTGTGGAGACAAAAAACGTTATCCATAGAGGCAAAGAAGGGAATGTACGAAAGTATAGTGGTACCAACACTCTTATATGGGTGTGAAGCATGGGTTGCAAATGCTGCAGCGAGGAGGCGGCTGGAGGCAGTGGAGATGTCCTGTCTAAGGGCAGTGTGTGGTGTAAATATTATGCAGAAAATTCGGAGTGTGGAAATTGGGAAGAGGTGTGGAGTTACTAAAAGTATTAGTCAGAGAGCTGAAGAGGGGTTGTTGAGGTTGTTTGGTCATTTAGAGAGAATGGATCAAAGTAAAATGACTTGGAGAGCGTATAAATCTGTAGGGGAAGGAAGGCGGGGTAGGGGTCGTCCTCGAAAAGGTTGGAGGGAGGGGGTAAAGGTGGTTTTGTGGGTGAGGGGCTTTGACTTTCAGCAAGCATGTGTGAGCATGTTAGATAGGAGTGAATGGAGACGAATGATTTTTGGGACCTGACGAGCTGTTTGAGTGTGAGCAGGGTAACATTTTGTGAAGGGATTCAGGGAAACCAGTTAATTGATTTAGTTGTACTTGAGTCCTGGAAATGGGAAGTACAGTGCCTGCACTTTAAAGGAGGGGTCTGGGATAGTGACAGGTGGGAGGGACTTATTCTCAGCTGTCGTATCTGAGCGCCTCTGCAAAGACAGTGATTATGTATGAGTGAGGTGAAAGTGTTGAATGATGATGAAAGTATTTTCTTTTTGGGGATTATCTTTCTTTTTGGGTCACCCTGCCTCGGTGGGAGATGGCTGACTTGCTGAAAAAAAAAAAATCTGTGACTATTTATACAAAGGTAAAATTTTTTAAACTGATTTGGTATTGTATTTTTCTAGGTGGTTTTTGTTTGTACCACCCACTCTCAGCCTTTTTTTTTTATTTCCTATGGTTTTAGATTTAGCGTTTTTCTACTAACACCCTTCTCATTATGTTTCACTCTACAGTTTTACTTTAGTTGCTATTAAGTAATGATCAAACATTATTCTTTCATATAAAATGCATGGGAACATGGGGCAAGTAACCTCTTCTCCTGTATAAATTACTAACTGTAAAAAGAAAACTTTCATTTTAGGTCACCCTGCCTCAGTGGGATACAGCTGGTTCGTTGAAAAATAAATAAATAAAAATGCACAAGAGGATGAATCATAATGGGATGACTTGGAGGTTGTATAAATCTGTAGTGAAGGGAAGGCAGGGTAGGGTTTGCCCTAGGAAAGTTTGGGAGAGGATAAAAAAGATATTGAGTGAGTGGAAGCAAGTGGTTTTTATAACTTGATGTGCTGTTGGAGTGTGAGCAAGGTAACATAAAGGGATTCAGGGAAACCGGATAGCCAGACTTGAGACCTGGAGGTGGGAAGTACAGTGCCTACATATTGAAGGAGGGGCAAGGATATTTGCAGTTTGGAGGAGCATCTGAACTGTAGTGTCAGAATTCCTCTGGCAGGACAGTGATTATAGTGACTGATAGTGAAAGTGTGTCTTCTTTTTTGGGTCACCCTGCCTCAGTGGAAGACGGCCAGTGTGTAAAAAAAAAAGGCATGGATATGTATACAGTAAATAATGGGTATTAGATTTTTTTATGTCTTTCAGGTCACATTGGAAAAACACTAACAAATTTAGAGGAACCTGAGGAAAGAGCCGACCCCTTCTCTACAAATATTAAAGCTGATGCAAAAGGTCAGAAGAAAATTCTTGGTATTAATGTAAAGGATCCAAAATACTCACTTGGCAAATGGTGTTATGATACCCCAGGAACAGTGCAGCCAGACCAGGTAAGATTAATAAAAAGTAATATAAAAAGTCAACTGTCACTGATTATCTTTTACCTTCTTTTCTTGTAATATTTCTCTCTCCTTTCACAACAAATTTTAAGAATACTATACTGTACACTGTTATTTTAACACACTTGCCCTCCCACCAAGGTAAGGTTCCCAAAACAAGGAAACTCATTCAATATCACTCATTCATTGTCTTGTCAGAAGTGTGTAGGCACCACACTTCCATTAACCATCCAGACTGCAGTATACCCACCCCTCCTTCAAAGGCACAATACCGTGACTTTGTAAATGGTCCAAGTCGGACCGAAACTTCATCGTAAGCTCCTCTCTCCTATGTGCAGGTTATTTGTGTATTGAAAGTGCAGGCAGTGTACTTCCCACCTCCAGAACTCAAATCCTGTTAGCTGTTTGGTTTCTTTGTATCCCTTCATAAATGCTACCTTGCTAACACTCCAACAGCATGTCAAACTATGAAAATTAATTGTTTTCAATCACTCCCATCTAACATGCTCACACAAGCATTCAGGATGCTCAAGCCCCCAGCACTCAAAAATCTCCTGTACCCCTCCCTTCAACCCTACCTGGGACTATCCCTTACCTCTCCTTCCTTCCATTCTAGATTTATGCACATGCTTGGTCATCCAATTCTGCTCCATCTTCTCTAAATACCCAAGCCATCTCAGCAAGTCATCCTCAGTTTTCTGAATTATACCTTTGGTAATCTCACACTCTCCTAATTTCTACTCTTTGAATTTCCTGCATAATAGTATGACCACATATTACCCTCCAATGTGATATCTCCACTGCCTCCAGCCTCTTCCTAGCTGCAACATTTAAAGCCCATACCTCACACCATGTAAAAGTGTCAGTACTACCATTCTCTGGCACATTTCCCATTTTGTCTCCAAAGATACATTTCCTTATTTCCACAGATACCTCAACCTCTACATATCTTTTATTCCCTTCATCTTTTTGCCAACATATATCTGAATACATTCATTGCCAGACATTGTTACTATCATCTCTACTCTTTTTGATGTTCATTTTTAATTGCATTCATTTACATATCCTCCCAAATTCTGCCATGAACCTTTGCAACTTCCTTTCAGAATCACCCTAAAGAACTGTCATCAACAAAGAATATCTGTAGATTTTTTACTCAGAATTTGCAGAGAAAGTGTTTATTGAATATCAACCACAGACTAAGTGATGGGTTGGGTATGTATATCAGTAGTATTTTATCAATGATGGCTTTTTCTTTCTCAGTTAATCAACCTGCTGACTCATGAAGAACTGACGATGGTGCTATCTAGAAAACTCATCCAGCCATGCACATTTAGTCTTCAGGCTGGTCATAGCCTCTTCATTGGAGGTCTTGCTAAACTTGATCTCATATATAGCCCAAACCCTGTCAGGTAGGTATGGAAATTTTTTCAGGTTTGCTCCTGGTGTGATGTAAGGTGATAAATACTGCATATACTAATTTTTAGTTATGTTACCTATAGATTTACCTGAAAATATAGCTTTGGAGATTAGAGTGAATTCTGGGACTTGCATGGCCCTGAGAGTCAAAATGTAACTGTAAGGTCTGAGGGCCAGCTCTCTACCTCAGTAGAGTGACAACCAGGAATAGATTCAGTCTCTTAGCAACAAGCTACTATTCTTGATAGGCTTAGAAAATGTTTTAATTGGTTACTATGTTAAAACCATTGTCCCCTATTGAAGTTGAACATCTGTTCTTGAACTTCAAATTGAGTGTGTTTTGTTAGGTTATTTGATGAGTAGGTATGTTTGGAATTTCCCTAAGGTAGTGTTCGAAGACAGGTGGAAGTAAGGAAAATTTAATGAGCGTTTATGTGAGTTTATAGCTTATTTTTGTAATTTTGAACACAGATGTGTTGTTCTCCACTTCCATGGGGAAGTGGAGAAGAATCCTTTCCTCCATAAGACACGTGTGTCGTAAGAGGTGACTAAAATGCCAGGAGCAAGGGGCTAGTAACCCTTCTCTATATAAATTACTAAATGTAAAAAGAAGAAAACTTTAAGTTTCCTCTTTTTCAGGCCACCCTGCCTCAGTGGGTGATAGCTGTTGTGTTAAAAAAAAAAGTTATATTTCTGCACTAGATATTCATTTATTAGTGGAAAAGAGATTTAATGGGAAAACAGTGGAAAAAATATCATGTACATAGATGATAGTAATGGAACAAATCCAATGGCACAAAGTAAGCTCTTAGAAGGAACAAGGTATTAAAGATAGGGCTAGGAAGAGAGGTAGGAAGAATGCCTTATTTAATAGAAATAAACTTGCAGTCTACTGAATAATAAAAGATATATTCTACATAAACTAATTTCCTGCTCTGTTTTGTAGGTTTACAGTCTTCAGATCTGAACATCTTCCAATAACAGTAGTTAAGACTGTTGAAGCTTCTGAATTTTACCGTAACTACCTTGGATCTCCAATTCTCGGTGTTCCAGTGGGAGGTAATGAACGATTACACCATTGGCCAGCACTTGCTCCAAAACACATGCGAACATTTAGTACTGATAAAGAAATAAGTTGTGCTGATGTGGTATTATCATCTGCAGGTGAGTACTGTGTTGCAAAATAATGTATTTTAACTTGTTTTATAAATAATTTATTTTTTAATTAGGATTAACACTATTTAGTACAGTACCTGCAAAACTCATGTGAAAATCTTTAAGGTTTCTGAATGCACTCAAATTTTTTTTTTAATTATTTTCTTCATTCTCATACTTTTTTGCAAAGTTTTTCCACTTTATTTTGAAGCTTTTGTATATACAGTGGACCCCCGAGTAACGTAAAAACTTCATTCCAGAAGCCAGCTCAAGTGCCATTACCGAACGAATTTACTCCCTTAAGAAATAATGTCAAGTAGGTTAGTCCATTTCAGACCCCCAAAAATACACTTACAAAAGCACTTACAATATTATACTTACATAACTGTACGATTTCCTGGGTGTTCGTTACTTGGGGGTCCACTGTATGCTGTTTCTGTCCTAACTTTTATATTTATGTGCTCAGGAGGTTAATATTGAGTAATGATTACAACAGTAGGACATTAGAGACTGTGTTGATTAATCCATAAAATACACTAAAGATGGATGAGTGAGTGAATGAGTAATAACAAACAAAGAAAAAAACAAAGAGATGGTGTGTGAGGTTCAGTGATGAGTTGTTGATTAAATGTGGACATTTTGGTGCAGAAGTTTTGATGCTGGTTTCAATGCAGAAGTACTTTTTTTTTTTTTTTTTACTGTAAAACTAATTTAAAAAAATATATACAGTGGACCCCTGGTTTTCGTGATGCTCCAAACTCGAACAATTATGTAAGTGTATTTTTGGGGGTCTAAAAGGACTAATCTAATTTACATTATTCCTTATGGGAATAAATTTGTTTGGTAACGGCACTTGAACAGCATTCTGGAACGAAAAAATCACGAAAACCGGGGGTCCACTGTATAAAAAATGAAAATATTCGACATAACTATTTTTTAAGTAATTTCTGCACAGGTTGGATTGCGGTGACTGGAATGTGGAATCATGTCATCGAGCTTCGAGGCTGGACTCCAGGAGGGCGTGGTATATATCTAAGAGAACCGTCAATGCTTCCTCTGGCAGTAAAGCTGAGGGGTAAACGCATAGGAAAGTCTCTGGCATACAGAGCCCACAAAATTTTTGTTCCAAGATAAAAAGTTATATAGCTCTTAATGAATAACTGAGCTGCAGATGGTAAAAAAATAAAAATATTGGCAAAGAAACTTTCTATAATTATGGTGTTTTCATGTACTGATAAAGTACAGTGGAACCCCGGTTAACGAAAAAAATTCATTGCAGAAGCCTGCTCAAGTGCCATTACCGAACGAATTTACTTCCTTAAGAAAAAATGTCATTTAGGTTAGTCTATTTCAGACCCCCAAAAATACACTTCCACAAGCACTTACAATATTATACTTACATAATTGCACGATTTCTGGGGTGTTCGTTAACCGGGGTTCCACTGTACATGTATTCCATGTACTTTATCAAGTACTGTACATGGAATACATAAATACATACAGTGGTACCTCGGGTTACTAACTTAAGTCATTCCAGAAGGCTGTTCGAGTGCCGATACCGAACGAATTTGTTCCCATAAGGAGTAATGTAAATTATATTAATCCGTTTCAGACCCCCAAAAATACACGTACAAAAGCACTTGCAAAAATACACTTACATAATTGTTCGAGTTGGGAGCTGTTCGTGTGCCGAGGTACCACTGTACAGTGGTATATAAAGTATTTGAATAAGGTGCTACTGGGACAGGCTAGGTGCCCCTAGAACTGGTCAGGTGCTGTTAAGGATGGAATCAAGTAATGCCATTCAGAGGTGAGGTCAGTGAAGGTTAGGTCATGGTATTTTGTATTTAATATGTTATTTTAATATGTTGGGGATTGAACTCACGGCAAGTGAGTCGTATAACTCCAGGCCAGCGTGTAAGCCACTGAGCCAGCTGGCCTGGAATTTTACGATGCACTTGCCACGAGTTCAATCCCCACCCATACCGTAGCTTGTTTGCAATCATGTCATTACAATTTTGTGAGTTATTTCTGCTATGGGATTAGACAAGATATACACATTGCTTTTATTTTGTTCTGTGGCACTGGCAAGGCGGATGGTGCCAATCTCAAGACACCTGCATTTAGATTCATTGTTTTCTTTGTAAATAAGATGTATGTACTTGTGTCCAGTTTATAGTACTTAAGTGTATATTCTGAATCAGCATAGAAAATAGTACACATGGTGTGATTTTAATGAATTTTGAAAATCCGGCCGAAAATGGTGAAAAATACTGAACTATAGTTCAGGAATTTTTTGGGGCTAAAAAACTTTTCTCTCAAAATGGAAAACGGTCATGATGACACTGTTTGTTGGATAAACTTCTCCCCACAAACATGAAAAAATCTTGTATATACAGCTTTCAAAGATGGTTATGGGAGTTTTAAATGATAAATGTGCCGTAAAAGGTGCCTCAGACAGGGAAGAAACAGATGAGAGAAAACAGCCTTGTATCATGCTAAAACTGTCTCTTTTCATGTTTATAAGTGCATATTCTTAAGGAGCATCAAAAGTAGTTCAAATGGAGTGATTTTTTGGGGTAATGTCTATTTATTTTTCACAATTTATGGTTATTTTTCCAAAATCTTTGTTATTTCTCATAATTTTTATTCATTTCTCATTATTTTTGATAACTTTAAGTTATTTTTCGTATTTTTAGGTATTTTCATGATTTTTAGTGATTTTCCGTAATGAATAGTCTTAACGAAAATATTAGCTTCCTCCATCAGGTATTACCTGGAAATTAAGGCCTTGTATGATGTTAAAATTATAGTGGACCCCCGGTTAACGGCCTGCTCCAAACACTAACAATTATGTAAGTGTATTTTTGTAAGTGTATGTTTGGGGGTCCAAAAGGACTAATCTAATTTACATTATTCCTTATGTTAATAAATTCATTCGGTAACAGCACTTGAACAGCATTCTGGAACGAATTATGGCCATTAACCGGGGGTCCACTGTATCTCATTTTACATTTATAAGTGTATACAGTGGACCCCCGGTTTTCGTGATTTTGTTCGTTCCAGAATGCTGTTCAAGTGCCATTACCAAACGAATTTATCCCCATAAGGAATAATGTAAAGTAGACTAGTCCTTTTAGACCCCCAAAAATACACTTACAAAAGCATTTAAAAAAATACACTTACATAAAAGGGCGAGTTTGGAGCAGGACGAACACCGGGGGTCCACTGTATTCTGAATCAGCATAGAAAATAGTACGCCTGGTTATGGAAAATGGTCATGATGACACTGTTTGTTGGATCAATTTCTCCCCACAAACATAAAAAAATCCTGTATATATAAAAGGTTATGTGAGTTTTATGAGATAAATGTGCTGTAAAAGGCGCCTCACACGGAAGAAGCAGACGAGAGAAAACAGCTTTGTGTAATGCTAAAACTGTCTCTTTTCATGTTTTTAAGAGCATACGTATTCTTAAGTAGCATCAAAAGTAGTTCAAATGGAGTGATTTTTTGGGTAATGTTTATTTATTTTTCATAATTTATGGTTATTTTTCCAAAATCTTTATTTCTCATAATTCTTAGTCATTTGTCATTATTATTTTTGATAACTTTCAGTTATTTTTAGGTATTTTTTGTGATTTTTAGTTATTTTCCATAATGAATTGTCTTAATGAAAATACAGTGGTACCTCGAGTTACGATATTTTTTCGTTCAAGAATGCTGTTCAAGTGCCATTACCAAACGAATTTATCCCCATAAGGAATAATGTAAAATAGACTAGTCCTTTTACACCCCCAAAAATATACTTACAAAAGCATTTAAAAAAATAAACTTACATAAAAGGGCGATTTTGGGGACCATCGTAACTCGAGGTACCACTGTATTAGCTTCCTCCATTAGGAATTACCTGGAAATTAAGGCCTCATATGATGCTAAAATTATCTCATTTAAATGTGTGCTGCTAGGTATTATGCATGTGTTACTTGTCATCCATTCCAATTTTTTTGACTGTTTTGATGGAGAGTATAATGATGCTCATGTTGACTGTGCTCTCCACCAAAATAATAAAAGCCACCCCAATAAGATCACAAACACATCAGAAGTCTATAATATACCTTGCAATGGTTTTGATTACTTTTATGTAGCTGAGACATCATGGGATTTAGAGATTAAACATAATAATCAAATATGCATGCAGAATGGATGACACAGTGCATGAGTGTGTCATTCTTTCTGCAGAGCACATTCATCTTATTTATGAGGAAAAACAAAACTGACAGTAGGTGTTCTTGAGGCTAACACCATCCACCTCACCAACATCACAAAGCAAAGGAATGTACATGTTATCTAAACCCATTGCAGAGATAATCTTCACCAACATCACAAAGCAAAGGAATGTACATGTTATTTAAACCTATTACAGAGATAATATTCACCAACATCACAAAACAAAGGAATGTACATGTTATCTAAACCCATTGCAGAGATAATCTTCACCAACATCACACCCCTTGATTTCACGTTTGCCTAGTATCACTTGATTTAATCTGTAATGACACCTGATGTGACATGGTGGCACATGACCTGTCCTGGTTGAACCCAAGATAGGTTCCACCAGGTTCCATTGGTAAAATGTTATATTTATAAAAGGGTTCTCTATTGAAAATCTTTTTATCACCAAGTTGTATAGTCATGTGAGCTTTTATGGTTTATTTTTCTATATGCACTATATTATAAGATAATGTACAGTAGTATATAGAATGAGATTTCATGATATGTTATATCACTGTTTTAGAAGCCATGTACATAGATGATGATAATTCAAGTTTTGGTATAATTGATGTATCTTTTAGTGTTTTGTTTTTTGTTCTGTATAAAATATCAATGTGTACATAAAGTTTCTTTGTATGCATAAACAGTGCAGTAATATTTAATTTAACCTTCAAAATATTTAGTCATACTTTGACCCTTGATTTTTTTTTTTTTAATCTCTTTTATTCAGCCACCACTAACTGTTGTTCAGTGGAATTCGTCAACAAACCAGGCTTGATAAAGATATAGGTTATTCATACTATTTTCAGATGAATGGAACCTATATGTCTAATTTCACAAAATGTGATTAACCTCGTGGATCGTCAAAAAATGCAATAAAATAACGTTTTATAGTATTTTTGAATATAAATTATTTACATATTTTTAAAAAATCCCATTAAAAATCTGTAAAAATCAATATTATTATAGAATATTTCATATTATTTTTCAAAAAATTACAGCAGTATTCCAGCCTAGAGAGAACAAATGATTTTAAAAGGATCATCATTAGCTTGGCATCTCTTGTTTTGAATGTTCTCATTATCCATCCTATCATTTTCTTTGCAGTTGTGATCGTGGATAAGGGTTTTAGTTTTTTATCCACATAAACATCATAACTTTTGCTTTGTTGTGGCAGCATTCACAGCCAAGTATTTTTTTTATGATCACAAAACCGTGGCATCCAGAATTTAATTATGCTTTATGAAACTTATTTATATTCTGTACCCAACATATCCATCCAGTGCCTTGTACCAATGTGAAATATATTTCTTGAAGTAAGTGAATTCATAAAAAATTCTCTCCAGTTTCAGATACTTTTCAAACATCTAACTTTTGAAGTAACACTGGAAATATTATGAAGTAATTTTTTTATTCCATTTTAACAATTGCATGTGTGAAACATTTTAAATGTCTTGCTTGTGTTCCATTATGGTATTTCCCTAATACTGATCAATAAATATTCAGAAATACATACCACAAATATACAGAATATGTAGTTGAATATCACCGACATACAGTGGAACCCCGGTTAACGAAAAAAATTCATTGCAGAAGCCTGCTCAAGTGCCATTACCGAACGAATTTACTTCCTTAAGAAAAAATGTCATTTAGGTTAGTCTATTTCAGACCCCCAAAAATACACTTCCACAAGCACTTACAGTATTATACTTACATAATTGCACGATTTCCGGGGTGTTCGTTAACCGGGGTTCCACTGTTTTTAAGAATACAGTGGACTCTCGGTTTATAAGTGTATTTTCGTAAGTTTTTTTGTAAGTGTATTTTTGGGGGTCTGAAATGACTAATCTAATTTACATTTGTCCTTATGGGAACAAACTCAAACAACATTCTGGAAAGAATTTTTAACGAAAACTGAGAGTCCACTGTACTGTGTCATTAAATAATTTTGATAATACTGTATCATGCATTGAAAGTGCGACATAACTATAATTTTATAACTGCTGAAAGATCTACAAAGTTTAGTACTGTAAATATGTATACGGTAATATAATTTTAAAACAGGTCTTGCAAAACTAGGGACAACAAAAATGTCACAGAAAGGAATTGCCTTACTACATACATTTGAGCATTATGAATTGACACTGACACTGTAAGAAGTACGGTGAAACTGGGAGAACTTAACTGGGCAAATGCTGTACTTTTTCTTCCAGGGTGTATAGAGCTGATATAGACAAATCTTTTATTAGCTATTTCTCCATCAAGACAGAGTGACTTTTAAAGAATTCACTCTCCTACAGATTTAGTGCTTTTTTTGAGTGAATATTCTATAATAAACTGTACTGTAATAATCTTGATGGTGCAAAATTGTCACCTGCTGCCAACCTTAAGACCCCAAGTCTTTCAAGCCTGCATCTTTTCCAGTAAAAGTAGTTTAGTGCTTATCCCAAATGATATATGATGTTTT
This sequence comes from Cherax destructor, assembly GCA_009830355.1. NCBI lineage: Eukaryota > Metazoa > Arthropoda > Malacostraca > Decapoda > Parastacidae > Cherax > Cherax destructor. The sequence continues at coordinate 46,261 of WNWK01007812.1, forward strand.
TGTGGTTTATGGTATACTGTATACAGTGGACCCTCGGTTAACGAATACCCCGGAAATCGTGCAATTATGTAAGTATAATTTTGTAAGTTCTTGTGGAAGTGTATTTTTGGGGGTCTGAAATAGACTAACCTACGTGAAATTTTTCCTTAAGGGAGTAAATTCGTTCGGTAATGGCACTTGATCAGACTTCAGGAGTGAAGTTTTTACGAAACTCGGGGGTCCACTGTATCTATATAAATGATATTTGTTTGGGAAGTGTAGAAAAGGTATGATTCTAAAAGATTAATCTGTACTGATTCCTGATAAACCAGTGCTATCGGGAGATTTGGAAGGATGTGTAAACACACTGGCCATTTTCCACTGATGTAGGGTCACCTTACCTCAGTAGTTGACAGCTAGTGTGTTAAAAAAAAAAAAAAAAAAGAGAAAAGAAAAAAGTTTAGAGAGAATGCAGAAAAAGGCAAGTGATGGGAATAAGCAGAAGTATGTACAAGTAAGTGAACCATTACGGTATCTGGGAAGTTCAGATCCAAGACAGTGCTAGATTTAGATGCAAATTATGAATAATAATAAGAAAATTATGAATGCAAGTTATTTACCAGATATCATCTTTTCTACTGTCAGTGGCTATTTTGTTTTGTTTTTTGCTTATGACATTTTGATTGTCAGGGTTATTACTACCATGTGGCTATACTGGCAACTAGTCCATGTTACTTAAACTTGTGAGCTAGTTCTGGACACTGTCCAGTTATCTGAACATTCTAGTAATGGGTAGGGCCTCCCTATTTTCCCAGAACAGCCTGAAGTCTTTGTGGCATGGATTCAACAATGTGCTTTTAACATTCCTTAGATATTCTGGTCCATGTTGACATGATAGGAATACACAGTTGCTACATACAGTGGACCCTCGGTTAACGAATACCCCGGAAATCGTGCAATTATGTAAGTATAATTTTGTAAGTTCTTGTGGAAGTGTATTTTTGGGGGTCTGAAATAGACTAACCTACGTGAAATTTTTCCTTAAGGGAGTAAATTCGTTCGGTAATGGCACTTGAGCAGACTTCAGGAGTGAAGTTTTTACGAAACTCGGGGGTCCACTGTATTTGTTGGCTGCACATTCATGCTGCAAATCTCCCTTTCCACCACATCCCATACATGCTCTATCAGATTGAGATCTGGTGATTGCAGAGGCCATTGGAGTAAACTGAACTCTTTGTACTGTTTGTGGAACCAGTGCAAGATGACATGTGCTTTGTGACATGGCATGTTATCCTGCTGAAAGTAGCCATTGGAAGATGGGTAGACTGTCTACCTGGAGAGAATTCCAGGGGTCAACGCACCTGCGGCCCGGTCTGTGACCAGGCCTCCTGTTGGACCAGAGCATGATCAACCAGGCTGTTACTGCTAGCCGCACGCAGTCCATCGTACGAACCACAGCCCGGCTGATCAGGTACCGACTTGAGGTGCCTGCCCAGTGCCTGCTTGAAGAGAGCCTGGGGTTTGTTGGTAATCCCCCTGATGTATGCTGGGATGTACATGGTCAATTATAACACTCAGATAGGCCTTGGCATTTAAACAATGCTCATTTAGTATTATTGGGCTTAATCTGTGCCAGGAAAACATGTCCCCATACCATTACACCACCACCATGAACTGTTAACACAAGGCAGGATGGATTCATGTTGTTTACTCCAAATTCTGACCCTACCATCTGCATGTTGCAGCAGAAATCAGGATTTGTCAGACCAGGCAACATTTTTCCAATCTTCAACTGTCCAGTTTTGGAGACCCTGTGTCCACTCCAGGTTCAGTTTCCTGTTCTTAGCTAACAGGAGTTGAACCTGGTTTTCTTCTGCTGCTCTAGCCCTTCCACTTCAAGGTTTGACATTTGCACATTCAAAGATGCTCTACAGCATACCACTGTTAATGCATAGTTATTTGAGTTACTGTTGTCTTCCTGTCAGCTTGAACCAATCTCACCATTCTCTGACCTCTCTCATTAACAATCCATTTTACCCCACAGAACTGGATGTTTTGTTTTTTCCCACCATTCTCTGTAAACTCTAGACTGTTGTGCATGAAAATTCCAGATTAGCATTTTCTGAGATACTCTTAACTACCCTGTCTGGCACCAACAATCATTGCATTGTCAAGGTCACTTAAATCACATTTCTTCCCTGTTTTGATATTTGGTCTGAACAGCAGCTGAACCTCTAAACCATGTCTGCATGCTTTTAGTCATTGAGGTGCTGCCACATGATTGGCTGATTAGATATTTGCATTAATGAGTAGGTGTACAGGTGTACCTAATAAAGTGGCCACAGAGTGTATTCACATCTTAAAGATGTTCAAGTTCCTGCCATTTGAAGAGAGAGGGTGCCTTGATGCAGATGACGGGTTCTTAATCAAGGAATACGAGCAATCCTCGCCTTCCTAAGAACAAACCTGATTGCCTCCTATTCCCCAGGTGCTATGTGATTCTTAAGGGTTTAGCACTTCACCCATAAATCTAATAATAACCAGCCAAAACTAAACATAGACTTAAGAGAGACAGTACCCTAGAACAGGGCTACTCAACTATAGTATGAGCAAAGGTCCACTTAGACAAGTACCAATGAAAGCAAAGGTCCGGATACATTTTTTACATGCAATCATGAAAAGCAACAAATCCGAGTATAGGGCAGTGTATGCTAGAATACTGTATTCCATTCAGTGTATGCATTCCGTTCAGATAGAATAATGTATTAATCCCGCTTTTGTGTACCACCTGATCCTGAACGTGGTAACAGCTGTTATTTAACTAAGCTTTCTCCTGAAGCCTGCGGTCCAACTAGAACACTCAGACGGTCCGGATTCAAACCGCGGGCTGCCAATTGAGTAGCCCTGCCCTAGAAAGTGATGCACTGAGAGCAGGCAGTGAAATACTGAATTGTAAAATGTAGTGACAAATATAGTATTGTAGTGACAGTATACAATGAAGTGTAGTGACAGGTGGCCAGTATACAGTTTAGTGACATGACCAGAGTAGTGATGTGCAGTGGCAGGTCACTGTAAACATGTCATCTTTCACTGCACATGACCATTATACAGTGATGTGGTGACAAATGACATGGGTACAGTATAGTTACATGACCAGTGTACAATGGAGAGGTGGCTAGTGTACAGTGATGTGTAGTGACAAGTGTACAGTGAAGTGTGGTGACATGACCAGAGTACAGTGAAGTGTGGTGACATGACCAGAGTACAGTGAAGTGTGGTGACATGACCAGAGTACAGTGAAGTGTGGTGACATGACCAGAGTTTTGTCAGAAAAGCACTCAAACCGCTCTAAAACGTCGAAATATGCTATAAAATGCAATTTTAGGCCATTTTTCTGAGCTTTTTTGTTTCATGTATTTTTGGAAAATAATATGAAATATTCAAAATTAATATTGATTTTTATAGATTTTTAATGGGATTTTTTAAAAATATGTAAATAATTTATAAGAAGTGTGGTGACATGACCAGAGTACAGTTAAGTGTGGTGACATGACCAGAGTACAGTTAAGTGTGGTGACATGACCAGAGTACAGTGAAGTGTGGTGACATGACCAGAGTACAGTTAAGTGTGGTGGAATGACCAGAGTACAGTGAAGTGTGGTGACATGACCAGAGTACAGTGAAGTGTGGTGACATGACCAGAGTACAGTTATGTGTGGTGGAATGACCAGAGTACAGTGAAGTGTGGTGACATGACCAGAGTACAGTGAAGTGTGGTGACATGACCAGAGTACAGTGAAGTGTGGTGACATGACCAGAGTACAGTGAAGTGTGGTGACATGACCAGAGTACAGTGAAAGTGTGGTGACATGAACAGAATACAGTGAAGTGTGGTGACATGACCAGAGTACAGTGAAGTGTGGTGACATGACCAGAGTACAGTGGTGGTGACATGACCAGAGTACAGTGAAGTGTGACGACCAGAGTACAGTGGTGGTGACATGACCAGAGTACAGTGAAGTGTGGTGACATGACCAGAGTACAGTGAAGTGTGGTACCAGAGTACAGTGAAGTGTGGTACCAGAGTACAGTGAAAGTGTGGTGATATGACCAGAGTACAGTGAAGTGTGGTGACATGACCAGAGTACAGTGGTGGTGACATGACCAGAGTACAGTGAAGTGTGGTGACATGACCAGAGTACAGTGGTGGTGACATGACCAGAGTACAGTGAAGTGGTGACATGACCAGAGTACAGTGAAGTGTGGTGACATGACCAGAGTACAGTGGTGGTGACATGACCAGAGTACAGTGAAGTGTGGTGACATGACCAGAGTACAGTGAAGTGTGGTGACATGACCAGAGTACAGTGAAGTGTGGTGACATGACCAGAGTACAGTGAAGTGTGGTGACATGACCAGAGTACAGTGAAGTGTGGTGACATGACCAGAGTACAGTGAAGTGTGGTGACGACCAGAGTACAGTGGTGGTGACATGACCAGAGTACAGTGAAGTGTGACATAACCAGAGTACAGTGCAGTACGCTGAGGTCAGTGGTCGCAGTACGCTGAGGTCAGTGGTCACGTGTGGTCATACCTGTCCTAAGCTGTCTGGGAATTAGCGTGGGGTGATACCGAGCACATGGCTCACTGCAGTGTTTTAGAATCTCAGGTTGAAGTGTTGAAGAAGGAGGTTCTACTACTTCAGGAGGAAAATAGGAGGCTGAAGCTTCGCCTAGATGGGTGTGGGAGTGAGTGTGAGATGGTTGGAGCTGGTAAGGAGGAAATGGTTACCAACAGTGAAAGTGGCAGCCGCTTTAAGTGGCAAGTGGTTCACAATTCAGGAAGAAGGAAGATAAAGAAGGTTAATAGTGAAGATGTGAAGGTAGGAAATCGATTCTCTGTTCTCCAGGACGAGTGTACTTCAGTGGTCAGTGAGGTTAAAGGTACCACTGACTCCCCTGCTAATCAAGGTAAGAATATTCTGATTGTGGGAGACTCTCAGGTAAGATATATGGACCGTGCCTTTTGTAACAGAGACAGGAAGGTCAGACAGAGGGTGTGCCTCCCAGGAGCTGGTATTGGTGACATAGTCAGCAGGTTGGATAATATTATGTCAGGTAATGGGAACAAGCCTATTATCTGTCTTAGTGCTGGTGGTAATGACATTGGGAAGGGCAGAAGACAGGAGCTACTAGATAAGTATAGGTCAGCCATAGAAGTCGTTAGGTCTAAGGGAGGTATCCCAATCATATGTAGCATGTTGCCTAGAAAGGGAGTGGGCAATGAATGGATGTCTAGGGCAATTGGTATAAATTGCTGGCTAGACAGGTACTGCAAGGAACTTGCAATTCCATTCATTGATAACTGGGACAAATTCTATGGCAAACGTGATATGTATGCAAGGGATGGGGTTCATCTCTCTGGGGCTGGAGTGGTTGCATTAGCCAATTCGATTGAGGGGGTCATTCGAGACTTGTCTAGGACTTTAAACTGATAGATTATAGAGGTATGGGTGTTTGTGGGAAACAATCAGGCTGTGGTATTAGGCCTGGAAACAGCAGATATTTCCAGGATACCCCAGGGTTATGTTTAAAAGATAAGATTCAAAATAAAGTTGTTTGTAAATGCAAAACAATTGATCAACAAACAAAGAGAGATAGTAGAGGGCAACGAGTGACTAGCTCCCTTGAGGTTTACTATACAAATAGTAGGAGTCTAAGAAATAAGATAGATGAGCTAAGATTACTTGCAAGTGCAGGTAATATAGATATTATTGCTATAACAGAGACCTGGTTCAACCTGAAAGATAGAGAAATGCCTTCCGAGTGCAACATTCAGGGTTACAAACTATTCCACACTGATAGGGTCAACAGGAAGGGTGGTGGAGTGGCGATGTATGTCAGAGATAATTTAAATTGTTGTGTTAGACAAGATATAAGATTAGAAACAGCTGACACAGAATCTGTTTGGCTACAGTTTCTCGAGGGTCGTGAAAAAATTTAATTTTGGGTGTGATTTACAGACCCCAAGCCTGGATAGGGAGCGCAGTAAGCTGCTATGGGACGAAATTCATAAGGCGTCTAGATATGAAAATGTTGTGTTAATGGGAGATTTTAACTTTAGACACATTGATTGGAACAATGTGACAGGTAATCTTGAGTCTAGTGACTTTCTTGATACGGTTCAGGATTGTTTTTAAAACAGTTTGTGACAGAACCAACTAGAGGTAGCAACTTGCTTGATTTGGTTCTTGCTAACAAAGAATCACTAATTAATAATCTTGAGATTAATGAAGAGCTTGGGGAAAGCGATCACAAATCACTTAGTTTTAATATATCATGGAATTACCCAGGTAACTGCAATCAAGTCTCAGTTCCAGACTTTCGTGTAGCCGACTTCATGGGGCTGAGAAATTACCTAGGTGGGCTAATTGGGATGACCTGACTATGGGTCAGGTAGATGGTTTTGGTTGCCAATATGACGTTTTTCAGAGCATAGTTCTAGCTGCCCAGACAACTTTTGTTCCAAGTAGGAAATTAGATCTAACAAAAATGATCCTAAATGGATGAACAATAGATTAAAACATCTCATTGGTCAAAAGAGAGGCATATATAGGCGTATCAAAGAGGGGATGGACAGATAAGAAATAAATATTTTCAATTAAAGAGAGAAATAAAAAAGGAATAAGAAAAGCAAAAAGGGATTATGAGGCTAAGGTCGCAAGGGATTCGAAGACTAACCCAAAAGGGTTCTTTCAGGTATACAGAAGTAAGATTAGGGACAAGATAGGCCCACTTAAGAGTAACTCAGGACAGATCACGGACAGTGATAAGGATATGTGTGAAATTTTCAATACTTACTTCCTCTCAGTTTTTACTCAGGAAGATACTAGCAGAATTCCAGAAATAATAAATTATGTAGAGCTGGAAGATAACAGACTATGCTCGATTGGGGTAACTAGTGACATGGTCCTCAGACAAATAGAGAAATTAAAACCTAACAAATCCCCAGGCCCTGATGAACTGTTTGCAAGAGTTTTAAAGGAATGTAAAGAGGAACTTAGCAAACCTTTGGCAAATCTTTTCAATATATCACTACAAACTGGCATAGTGCCAGACAAGTGGAAAAGGGCAAATGTAATACCTATTTACAAGGCAGGTGACAGGTCCTTAGCTTCGAACTATAGACCAATAAGCCTTACCTCCATAGTTGGTAAATTTATGGAATCAATAATTGCCGAGGCAATTCGTAGCCATCTTGAAAAGCATAAATTGATTAATGAATCTCAACACGGTTTTACAAAGGGGCGTTCATGTCTTACGAATTTACTAACTTTTTCACTAAGGTGTTTGAGGAAGTAGATCATGGTAATGAATATGATATTGTGTATATGGACTTCAGTAAGGCTTTCGATAAAGTTCCACATCAGAGGCTACTGAGGAAACTTAAGGCACACGGAATAGGAGGAGAAATTTTTTCCTGGGTAGAGGCATGGTTGACTAATAGGCGGCAGAGAGTTTGCATAAATGGAGAGAAATCAGAATGGGGGCGTGTCTCAAGCGGTGTTCCACAGGGGTCAGTTTTGGGCCCCCTGTTGTTTACAATTTACATAAACGACATAGATGAGGGAATAAATAGTAGCATAAGTAAATTTGCTGATGACACCAAAATAGGCCGTCCAATTCATTCAAACGAGGACATTAGAGCACTCCAGGATGATTTGAATAGACTGATGCAGTGGTCGGAGAAGTGGCAGATGCAGTTTAATGTAAACAAATGCAAAGTTCTAAATGTTGGGCAGGACAATAACCATGCCACATATAAGCTGAATAATATAGATCTTATTACTTGTAATTGCGAGAAGGATTTAGGAGTTCTGGTTAGTAGTAATCTGAAGCCTAGACAACAGTGCATAAGTGTTCGCAATAAAGCTAACAGAATCCTTGGCTTCATATCAAGAAGTATAAATAACAGAAGTCCTCAGGTTGTTCTTCAACTCTATATATCTTTGGTTAGGCCTCATTTAGATTATGCTGCACAGTTCTGGTCACCGTATTACAGAATGGATATAAATGCACTGGAAAACGTACAGAGGAGGATGACAAAGTTGATCCCATGTATCAGAAATCTTCCCTATGAGGATAGACTGAGGGCCCTGAATCTGCACTCTCTAGAAAGGCGTAGAATTAGGGGGATATGATTGAGGTGTACAAATGGAAAACAGGAATAAACAAAGGGGATGTAAATAGCGTGCTGAAAATATCCAACCAAGACAGGACTCGCAGCAATGGTTTCAAGTTGGAAAAGTTCAGATTCAGGAAGGATATAGGAAAGCACTGGTTTGGTAATAGAGTTGTGGATGAGTGGAACAAACTCCCGAGTACCGTCATAGATGCTAAGACGTTGTGTAGTTTTAAAAATAGGTTAGATAAATACATGAGTGGGTGTGGATGGGTGTGAGCTTGTACTAGGTCAGATGCAGTGCTCCTTCCTTAAGTGAATGTAACCTGACCTGTACTAATTCCTTAAGTGGAAGTGACCTGACCAGGTGGTCGGCTGGACAATTATATGAGTGGGTGCGGTTGGGTGTGAATTGGTCCTGACTAGGTTGTGCTACTAGGTCAGATGCCGTGCTCCTTCCTTAAGTGAATGTAACCTGACCTGGCTGGGTCGGGGCATTGGCTTAAGCCGTTGGAGATTTGGACCTGCCTCGCATGGGCCAGTAGGCCTGCTGCAGTGTTCCTTCTTTCTTATGTTCTTAAGTGTGACATGACCAGAGTACAGTGAAGTGTGGTGACATGACCAGAGTACAGTGAAGTGTGGTGACATGACCAGAGTACAGTGAAGTGTGGTGACGACCAGAGTACAGTGGTGGTGACATGACCAGAGTACAGTGAAGTGTGACATAACCAGAGTACAGTGAAGTGTGACATGACCAGAGTACAGTGAAGTGTGGTGACATGACCAGAGTACAGTGAAAGTGTGGTGACATGACCAGAGTACAGTGAAGTGTGGTTACATGACCAGTGTACAGTGAAGTGTGGTGATATGACCAGAGTACAGTGAAGTGTGGTGACATGGCCAGAGTACAGTGAAAGTGTGGTGACACGACCAGAGTACAGTGAAGTGTGGTGACATGACCAGAGTACAGTGAAGTGTGGTGCCATGTGACCACTGAATATTTTTAATTTCATTTTAATCACTTGAAAGCGCTAAACCCAAAGGGGTCATACATCGCCTGAGAGGTACTCGGGTTGTCTAAATGCCTCTCAGGCGGTATGTGATCCCTATGATGCTGAACGATTGCAGGTATATATAACAACAATAATAATATAATAATAATAATTAGGAATGAGTCTCATATAATTACAATGTTTAAGATCAGACGCGTGAAAATGCTAGTGCCAAGATATCTTTACATTAACAAGATATATTCACAGTCATTGTGCCAGTGGTAATTTACACCCTTCAGAGACTTTAACGAATTGATCCTTTTATTTATATTAAAAAAATAAAAAAGTAATTAACAAAAACATCTAAAATGAGAGTTCTTCAAGGGGTGTGTCTTACCTGCTGATGAAGGTCTCTTAATCTGAAAAATAAGAGGCTACCCTTCCTCTCATCGGAACAAACCTAGCTGCCTCTCATTCTCCAGGCATTGCATAAACCTTATGGGTTTAGTGTTCCCGTGGCCAGGTGCAGGGACTCGACCCCTGCAACCAGAAATAGGCGAGCGAGTACATTCGTTTTCATCCAGTTAAAGACACCGCAAAAGAAAAATATAAAGAAGGGAAGTAAGTAAGTAAGTAAGTTTATTCAGGTGTATAAGAAATCTAATTAATTTTCCTATTTCAAATGTATGTTTGAAATACATAAGGGGAGGATGTAGAGTGTTTTAGATATATATATGGTGTGTTATGGCGGGTATGAAGGAAGGTGAGCGAGTTAACATGTAAACAAGACACTCAAGGTACGGCTCCTCTAACTTAACTATATTTTACACGATCTCCCGTGCTTTGTGTGGTTAACACTAAGCAGTAGTCATAGACAGTGGGAATTAGAGCAGTTTTATCTTTCAGCTGGGGGGTTATTTATAAGATTGCATTTAGACCCCTTTGGAAATAAGTCGCTGACTTTTGGGTTATCCTAGGTAATTTTTTGTTATGTATGACAATTGTAGTCAACCAAAAACTATGCAGTTTTGCCTAAATGAGCTTATTTAAATTTTGGCTCGTAGTTCAAGTGGCTAGTCTTCGGCTCTCATCTGAAAGACCGGGGTTTGATCCCGGCACGGGTGGAGAGGTTGGACATGTTGCACCTGTTGACCCTTTCACCTAGCAACAAACAGGTACACGGATATTAGCCTACTGTTGTGGGTCGCATACTCAGGAAGAGAATCAAAAGTCCTCATTTGGAAATAAGCCGCCAGATATAATGGCTTTTTTTTTTTTTTTTTTTTTTTTTCTAAACCTCCTGACTTGTTTTGGGTTATCAAGGACCCCCAATAGAAATAGGTCACGTTGTCTGACTTTTATGGGTTATCCTAGGTAATTTACACATGTTACTTATGTATAATAAATTGTGTAACTGTATGTGTGTATACCTGTACCTAAATAAACTTTCTTACCTATCATAGGTAAGTTACACCATGTATGATAATTGTACTTATGTGTACTTGTGCCTAAATAAACCTACTTCCTCTAAAGGGAGGTTCTTTGATGCTGGTGAGAGGCTCTTCATCCAAGGAATTTAATTTTTCCTCCCTTTTGAATAAACCTGATTACTTTCCATTCCCCAGACATTGTATGACCCCTATGTGTTTAGCACTTCTCCTTAAATATAATAATTGCTGAGCTTCAGGTTAATTATTCATATTAAATATTTTGGGTTTGTATACAGGGGACTGCATTATAAATAAATTGTTAACTTTATGTCTTGGAAGATTTGGGAATCACATTGTTGAAGATTATTGCAATGGTTGGTGACAGTAAATGGGAAGCTTGCTTGTAAAGTGGCTGGGTGTGTCAGTTTGATTACTTGCTCTTTTTTTTTTTTTTTTTTTTTTTTGTGTGATTTTCTGTTCATGGTATTAATAATAGTAATAATATTTATGATTTCACAATAGAAGTGACCTTATTTTTCTCCAATATGGTAGACTTGTTTTTTTGGGGATGCAAACTTTAATTTACATTAGAATATTATATACCCAGTGCCAATGCCACTTATAGCACACTCATATAAAAAATGCCACATGGTTTACTGTAAAGAATTATTATACTATTGTTCATGTAAATGCTTATTTCAAAAATCATCTGAGATTCTTTCCTTGGGCTAACCATTCAAGAAGGTGCCTTGAATATAACAATACAGTGGTCCCTCGTGTTTCGGTGATTCCGAATATTGGTAATTTCGTGTTTCGAACGCTTTTTTTCGGTCAATGTTTCTCTCGTGTATCGGTCATTCCCTCGTGTATCGGTCTGTACCAGACCTGCCCGCCTGCACGCCCTTGCGCGCCAGTCTAGCGTTGTTTACCATTGAGAGAACATTACCCAGCGCACTCTTTCAAACATTTCACAATAAATTTATTCTGTTTATTGCTGGTTTAGTGATTGTCACTGAAATAAGTCACCATGGGTCCAAAGAAGCTTCCTAGTGGCACCCCAATGGTAGAAGGCATGCAGGGAGTGTAGCAGGCATGCAGGGAGTGTAGCAGGCATGCAGGGAGTGTAGCAGGCATGCAGGGAGTGTAGCAGGCATGCAGGGAGTGTAGCAGGCATGCAGGGAGTGTAGCAGGCATGCAGGGAGTGTAGCAGGCATGCAGGGAGTGTAGCAGGCATGCAGGGAGTGTAGCAGGCATGCAGGGAGTGTAGCAGGCATGCAGGGAGTGTAGCAGGCATGCAGGGAGTGTAGCAGGCATGCAGGGAGTGTAGCAGGCATGCAGGGAGTGTAGCAGGCATGCAGGGGGTGTAGCAGGCATGCAGGGGGTGTAGCAGGCATGCAGGGAGTGTAGCAGGCATGCAGGGAGTGTAGCAGGCACGCAGGGAGTGTAGCAGGCACGCAGGGAGTGTAGCAGGCACGCAGGGAGTGTAGCAGGCACGCAGGGAGTGTAGCAGGCACGCAGGGAGTGTAGCAGGCACGCAGGGAGTGTAGCAGGCACGCAGGGAGTGTAGCAGGCACGCAGGGAGTGTAGCAGGCACGCAGGGAGTGTAGCAGGCACGCAGGGAGTGTAGCAGGCACGCAGGGAGTGTAGCAGGCACGCAGGGAGTGTAGCAGGCACGCAGGGAGTGTAGCAGGCACGCAGGGAGTTTAGCAGGCACGCAGGGAGTTTAGCAGTCACGCAGGGAGTGTAGCAGGCACGCAGGGAGTGTAGCAGGCACGCAGGGAGTGTAGCAGGCATGCAGGGAGTGTAGCAGGCATGCAGGGAGTGTAGTAGGCATGCAGGGAGTGTAGCAGGCATGCAGGGAGTGTAGCAGGCATGCAGGGAATGTAGCAGGCATGCAGGGAGTGTAGCAGGCATGCAGGGAGTGTAGCAGGGAGTGGGAATTCCCCTTCCAAACACTAAGCCCTCCCACACTCTCCTCCCTATCTTCCAGATGCCAGCAACTCTCTTCAATAAAGGTAAGTAAATGTTATTTTAAATGTTTAATTATAAATTTATTACTTTATAATTGTTTTGTGTATGTAAAACTATAGTATTTATTCTTTAAAAAATGATTTTTTTGTGAATATTTTTGGGTGGAACAGATTAATTGTATTTACATTATTTCTTATGGGAAATAAGGTTTCGACTTTCGAGCAATTCGTGTTAAGGTCTAGCTACTGGAACGGATTATGACCGAAACACGAGGGACCGCTGTAATAATTCTTTCGGCTAACAGGATCTTGGCATGCTATAGAGTATGTATACATACACAGAAACTGTAGATAACATGTACAGTACACTGACAGTATGAGCATACATGTACTACTGATTATACACATTATAGAGTATACATAAACTGATGCATTAGAGCACAATAAGTGTTGCTGTATGACTTGTGAAGGTTTAGTGCATGGTGTTAATATAATTATAAGAGCACAGAGTATGCTATACTTTGCCAGTATAGAGTATTCATATATTGAGGTACACTATAAAGTACACACAAAATGTAGAATAGACATACATAGTACGTATAAAGAAGGATGGGCCAGTACCAAAGTTTTTGCTAATACTAATACTGTACCCAGTTTTAAGCCAATACAGATACCAATGATATCAAAATTTGCCAATACCCACCAGTACCATTACCAATACTTTGGCACACCCCCTAGTATAAAGTATATACTTACAGGGAAGAATGTCATTCACACAAATGTACGTATCTTATAACATGTATTTTATGGGATACCTTTTGGTGAATCACAAAATTTAGTTAAAAACATTTTTCTTTTTTTTTTAATTTATTAGCTGTGGATGTAGCCTGAAGTAAGTAGAGGTTTGTTGTTGGATTGAGTGTAATATATGCCACCTAAAATTTAAATTGGAAATTTGTAAATAGAATACTTTTCAGAAAGTTATTCTTTTCTGTATCCATTAATATCTCCTTGTTTTGATACTTTTTAAAGTTATTCTTTTCTGTGTCCATCATTAATATCTCTGTATTTTGACAGATGGCTGCCCCATTAAGTCAGAAAGAATATCTGAAGAAGTACTTGAGTGGTAATGACCCTGAAAAGAAAAAGAAGAAAAAGAAAAAGAAAGATAAGGTTTCTGGGTCAAGCAAAGGGTAAATATTATTTTAGTGGCTACTGATCTTGAGTATGAATTATTTATAAAACTAAGTAAATCTTTGATTTCTTTACTACTACATTAACTTGATGCCAGTAAAAGGATTTTGATCAAGTGATTGGAGCTTCTACTTTCCTTGGATCAAACCAGATTCCCTTTCATTCCCCAGGCACTGTATAACTCCTATAGATTTAGTGCTTCTTCATGACTATAATACACTCCTGTAATTACAGTGGAACCTCGGTTTTTGTATGCCCTAGCTTGTATGTAAAACTATAGTTATTCTCTATAAAATGTATTTTTTGTTAATATTTTTTGGGTGTCTGGAACGGATTAATTGGATTTACATTATTTCTTATGGGAAATATAAACAAAAAATACATTTTATAGAGAATATAGTTTTACATGCAAATTAGGGCATACGAAAACCGAGGTTCCACTGTAGTTATAAATTTTTGTGGGTGTTACTTTCCAGCACTGTACCTGACACTAACTTTCTCATTTGAAAATAAAAAATGCAAATACATATTGTTATTGTTATAACAGATGCAATTAGAGTAACTGGTAAACAACACATTTTAATTTTTTTTTTCAACAAACTGGTCGTATCCCACCAAGGCAGGGTGACTCAAAAACAAAAATGAAAGTTTCTTTTTAGGTCACCCTGCGAATCATTTAAATTTAAAAAGAAAAACTTCCGTTTTTCTTTTTAAATTTGGTAATTTATACAAGAGAAGGGGTTTAATAGCCCCTTGCTCCCAGCATTTTAACCACCAATTACGACATGCATTGCTTATCGAGGAAGAATTCTGTCCCACTTCCCCATGGAGATTAGAGGAAATAAAGAAGAACAAGAAATATTAAGAAAATAGAAGAAAACCCAGATGGGTATGTAGTATATATGTACATGCATGTGTTGTGTGACCTAAGTGTAAGTAGAAGTAGCAAGATACACCTGGTATTCCACGTGTTTATGAGACAGAAAAAAACGACACCAGCAATCCTACCATCATGTAAAACAATTTCAGGTTTTCATTTTAAACTCGCTTGGCAGGACAGTAGTACCTCCCTGGATGGTTGCTGTCTACCAATCTACTACCTAGGATATTTTAATTATACTTATAAAACTTGCAGTATATATTTTAATCCTTAATATTCTATAATGATAGTGTACCAGATAATTAAGCCACCTGTGAGTGCATACTTCTAGATATGTATGTGAAACATTTTTTTTATATATATATAAATTAACTTGCCCAATTCTAGTTTGAAAATGTTTAAATTTTTATAGTTTTGCTTAAAACATAATTGAACACTGTATTACTTGGCATTATGAACACAGAAAATAATTTATACACTTTTATTAGATGCATTGTACATGTATGGGTTACTAGTTATTCTGTTTAATTTATATTTTTATAAAAAAAGGTGTCTACCTTCATCTTACGCAAATGAACTAGGTGGCCGTCTTAAGAAGCTACAGTATTTACAGAAAGTTAAAGGCCTCTAACTTATTTTTCTGTTTTCTTCTGTTTCATGTTAACTCCAAATTTTTATTTTGTATGTAAATAAATAACATGATTGTTGTTCACCTGAATATTTTCGTTCAAATCTGTGTGGACACAGATTTGAACGAAAATTTTAATACAATATTGTCATGGGTATTATAGCTAAAACTTGACTCGAGTAAATTAGAACAGTATACTTTTCATTTATACCTTTTACATTACAGAATGCGCATCATTGAAGATTCTCTTGATATGAAAAATGTTCCCTTTGGATATGCAGATGATGATGATAATCCTACAGTAGCTGAAGTTACATATGAAGATGAAAAAATTAAAATAATGGAAGAATTCCAAGGAAACAGAAGATGGAAGAAGTTAAAGGACAAGGAGAGTAAGGATGAAAATGACCATGATTGGCAGCAGTTGCATGGTTCAAGAAAAACATCGAAAGTCTCTCCACCACGCAGGGCAAGATATGACTCTGGTTCTCCACCAAGGAAAAAAAGACATGATTCTGAGTCACCACAACGAAAGGCAAGACATGACTCAATATCTCCTCAACGGAGGAGAAGGCATGATTCTGGATCACCTCCACCAAGAGTAAGACATAACTCAAGATCTCCACCAAAGAGGGCCAGACATGACTCAGGTTCTCCACCAAGGAGGGCACGACATGAATCCAGATCCCCACCACTGAGGATGAGACAAGATTCTTGCTCTCCCTCACGGAGAAGAAGACACGATTCTGGATCACCCCCAAGGATTCGAAATGTCTCTGAATCCCCACGAGTAAGAAAACCAGATGAGAATTCTGATGAATCACCTCAGTCTGGTGATATGAAGATGTCATCAGTAAAAAGATTGAGACATGATTCAGATTCATTTCCAATAGCAAATGTGGAAACTAAACAAAATGCTCTTAATTCTGAATTGTCACCAAGAAGAAAAAGACATGATTCTGATTATTCACCTGAAAGAAAAAAACCTGATGCAGATGCCTCACCTCAAAGAAGAAAATATGATTCAGATGCCTCACCTCAAAGAAAAAAACATGATTCAAACACTTCTTTTCAAAGAAAAACACACGATTCAGGCATTTCAGCTCCTGAAAGAAAACGGCATGATTTAGACACATCGCCTTTTAGAAGACGGCATGACCTGAACCCTCCAGGTCTTGGAAGTAAGAGACATAATTCAGGCATTTCTCCTCAAAGAATACAAAATGATTCAGATACATCACCTTCAAGGATGAAAAGGAATGAGTCACATACTTCACCACAAAGAAAAAAGAGACAAGAATCAATCACTTCACCTCAGAGAAAATTAAGAGAGGATCCAAGCCTTTCACCCTCAAGAAGAAGCAATTCAAGTACTTCACCCTCAAGAAAAGGGCAAGATCTTCATGCATTATCTTTTAGGAGGAACACAAATGATTCAGATATCTCTTCTCATGGAAGGGAGGAAATTGATTCAGATTCATCACATGGGAAAAAAAGTGATTCTGACACCTCACCACCCCAGAGAAAAAGGAATGACTCGGATTCTTCGTCTCCTAGAAGAAAAAAGCTCAACTCTGATTCACCCCCTCCCAGAAGAAGGAATAATTCTGATTCTTCTCCCCTTAGGAAAAAAAGAACTGAATCTCGTCCAACACCACCAGTGAGAATAAGGAATGATTCTGATTCTTCACCTCCAAGAAAGAAAAAAGATGATTCTCAATCCTCTCCTCCAAGGAGAAAGAGGAATGATTCTGATTGCTCCCCTCCTAGAAGGAAAAGAAGTGACTCTGATGCTTCACCTCCCCGAAGAAAACGAAATGATTCTGACTCCTCACCACCCAGGAGAAAAAGAAATGATTCTGATTCCTCTCCACCTAGGAAAAAAATGGATGATTCACATAACCATTCCCAGAGAGACCGTAGGCAACATCCAGAACGCAAAATGACCACTCAAGAATATCTCCTAGCAAGAAAGAGAGGTGAGTTGAAGAAAGACACTCCAGAAGATATTGCCAGAAAGGAAAGGGAGGCGGTGTTGCAGCGTCAGGCTGAAGAAAAGCATCAACAGTGGAAACATGGAGTAAAACAAGTGCAAGAGTACCAACAAAAAGTAGCTGATGAAACACATGAAATGGGTAAAGCCTTTGCAAGAACAGCAGATGATGCAGACATGAATGATCGATTGAAAGTTGTAGCTCGAAAAGAAGACCCGATGTTAGAGTACATTTTGCAGAAGGATGTGAAATCAAGTAAGCAGCCTGTGAAACCAACATACAAGGGTTCATTTCCTCCAAATAGACTAAATGTTCGACCTGGCTACAGGTGGGATGGGGTAGACAGATCAAATGGCTTTGAGAAACAGTGGTTTGAACGTAAGAACAGTAGGAAGGCTCAAGATGAAGAAGCATATAAGTGGAGTGTATCTGATATGTAGATCTCTAATGCAAGTACAAAACCATTACTAGTGGGATGTTTTATCAGTATGGTAGAATTGTTTCATGTAAGGTTAAAAAAAAAATTGTTACAAATAACTATAGTTAGTAAAGTACTTTTTTATTGTTTTCATTTAGAGTGAAAAACCAAATACCGTACCTGTACATTGTTATTATTTTTCATGAGTTGGTAATCAAGGGGTTTGATTAGACTGGAAGACTTTCATATTTTCTTCTATTTGAAAATAATTTATTATACCCTTACCAGAGTACACATCAATTTTGTCCCATTCATTTTAAATTTCTGCCTCTTCATATTCAGTGTTCAGCTTATTTGTCTGGCTGCTTCACTACTACAGTATTGTCAAAATAGGGATTGTTTTTTTATTTTAAGGTTTTTGTTATTTTTTCCAGTATATGGGTAACTTTTGTTTAGCTAATAGAAATGTGATTTCTGAAAATGATTGAAAATCTTACAGATGCAGCTTTGTGAGCCTTACTGATCACTCACTGACATCTCTTTCCAAGCAAAATTTATTAGTCATTCTCTCTAATTAAATAATACTACACTTCAGATACATTTGTTAAAATAACCATATCCATGTATTTCAAGTACATTATTAATTTAATTATTTTAAATCAGTTTATGTATTTTATCTAAGAAAATTATTTGCTTTAATTGTAAATAATTATTTGTATTGTTTATATTGCATACATTTCTTTTTAAGGAAATGCTAATAGTATTTTCCTGAATAATTGCTTAACTGTCTGGTTGTTAAAAAATAGAGATCCTGTATGACAGGTGAACCAAGCGCCTGTATTACAGATGGTTGACATTAGCATACTATGTAATCTATCCCACTGTCTATGGGTGCACATGTCAAAACAGTTGAAACACCCAGAAAGTGCATTTCCCTAACTATCTTTGTACTGAATTACACTGCCTGTACTTTGTTAGTGGGAATAAAATGTGGTGGCATATATATTATTATTTTTGTATCGATTAGTTTAATTTGTAAAACTACTGTATTCATCCCATGCCATCAAAATATGGTTATTGGTGGAAAATGAGATGTGCAAGTCGGGTGTCTTGATGCTGGTACATTCAAACCTCGGTTTTTGTATGCCCTAGTTTGTATGTACGTAGAACTATAGTTATTCTCTATAAAATGTATTTTTTGTTAATATTTGTGGGTGTCTGGAACGGATTAATTGGATTTACATTATTTCTTATGGGAATTTTTTTTTTTTTAACAAGTCGGCCGTCTCCCACCGAGGCAGGATGACCCAAAAAGAAAGAAAATCCCCAAAAAGGAAAATACTTTCATCATCATTCAACACTTTCACCTCAATCATACATAATCACTGTCTTTGCAGAGGAGCTCAGATACGACAGTTTAGAAGATTCCTCCAAACTGCCAATATCCCCAACCCTTCCTTTCAAGTGCAGGCATTGTACTTCCCATTTCCAGGACTCAAGTCCAACTAAATCAATTAACTGGTTTCCCTGAATCCCTTCACAAAATATTACCCTGCTCACACTCCAACAGCTCGTCAGGTCCCAAAAACCATTCGTCTCCATTCACTCCTATCTAACACGCTCACACATGCTTACTGGAAGTCCAACCCCCTTGCCCACAAAACCTCCTCTACCCCCTCCCTCCAACCTTTTCGAGGACGACCCCTACCCTGCCTTCCTTTCCCTACAGATTTATACGCTCTCCAAGTCATTCTACTTTGATCCATTCTCTCTAAATGACCAAACCACCTCAACAGCCCCTCTTCAGCCCTCTGACAAATACTTTTAGTTACTCCACACCTCCTCCTAATTTCCACACTCTGAATTTTCTGCATAATATTTACACCACACATTGCCCTTAGACAGGACATCTCCACTGCCTCCAGCTGCCTCCTCACTGCAGCATTTGCAACCCATGCTTCACACCCATATAAGAGTGTTGGTACCACTATACTTTCGTACATTCCCTTCTTTGCTTCCATGAATAACTTTTTTTTTGTCTCATCAGATACCTCAATGTACCACTCACCTTTTTTCCTTCATCAATTCTATGGTTAACCTCATCCTTCATAAACCCATCCGCTGACAAGTCAACTCCCAAATATCTGAAAACATTCACTTCTTCCATAATCCCTCTCTCTAATGTGATATCCAATTTTTCTTTATTTAAATTGTTTGATACCCTCATCACCTTACTCTTATCTATGTTCACTTTCTACCTTTACACATCCTCTTATGGGAAATATTAACAAAAAATACATTTTATAGAGAATAACTAGTTTTACATATAAACCAGGGCATACGAAAACCGAGGCTTGACTGTGTATTGGTTTTGATCCAAATAATTTGAGCTACTCTTCCTTTCCTTGAGTCAAAACTGATATCTCCCATTCTGCGGGTGCTGTACAGCACCTGCAGAATGGGGGATATCAGTTTTGACGCAAGGAAGGGAAGAATAGCTCAAATTATTTGGATCAAAACCAATATACCAGCATCAAGACACTACTTGCACATCTCATTTTCTGTAAGTGAATAAAAGTTAGAAGGCAGAGTAGTTGGGGGTGAGGAAACAAGAAAAATAGTGATATAAATTGTTCAGAAAACCAACAAGTTGAACAATTAGACACTTGAGCAGTGCTGTATGACCTTTGAGGGTTTAGTGTTTAATTATGATTATAATAATAGACACTACATTTGGGAATTACCAAATGTTGCAAAGGTGTCTAATTATTCAAGAAAAATAGTGCTGCTCCATTCCCTGAAAGTGCCAACATATACATTTTGGCACCCATAATGGTAAGAGGCTGTTGATCCAAGGAATTGGAGCTGCCCTCACTGTGCATCAAACCTGATTGCCTCCCATTGCCCCCATGTTCTGCATGACCCCTATGGGTTTAACACATTCCTCATGAATATAATAAAAATAATAACATATCCTTGTGCAGTACTGTACGTGATGCAAGCAAGGGCTTCTTCATCCAATGAATTGGATATCCTATCCACCCCTTCCTTGGATCGAACTTGAATGCCTCCCATTTCCCCAGGTGTTATATGATCCCCAATGGGTTAAGGGCTTCTGCCTAAATTTAATAATTAAAATAACATTCTGAGTGCCAAATTTTCTATAGTTTTGGGGGATGCCAGTAATTAACCTTAGTGAAATGGCGACTTAACCTGGGTGTAAGGACAATATGCAAAACAGATTTTTAATAGAACATTTTACTCAGGGTAGAGCTTTAGCTTAGTAGGTTTGTCAGGAAACAGGACAAGCGTTTCCTGATGCAGGTCTTAGTCATATGATGACCTGCAGCTGGAGCTTTTGGTCACCTCAGGGTAAAGCTTTAGCATGAGTAGATTAATACTTAGGCTTTGGGTACCTAAGGTACAAATATTCTTTTACTATACTCTTGTCACAAAAAGTACATTAGATAGATTTAACCTAGGATAACCCAGCGAGGTCAGATGATAAATGATGATAAACTGTGTTTCTGTTAAGAAAGATTCACAGTTGGAATGGAAAAGGTGATATTATTGACAATTTTTATAGGAAGCCCCTGGTTATGCAGATCATAACAGGCTCGAGCCCCAGCACGGGTGAAACATTGGGCATGTTTCCTTACACCTGCTGACCCTTGTTCACCTAGCAGTAAGTAGGTACATGGGTGTTTGTCGACTGTTGTGGGTCACATCTTGGGGGACAAAATTAACCAAATTTGCCCGAAATGCTGTGCATAAACTGACTTTCTATATATTATACCAATGATGTCAAGGACCCCAGTGGGAATACATCACGTCTAACTTTTTTGGTTTATCAAGAAGCATAAATAATGGAAGTCCTCAGGTTCTTCAACTATATATCTTTGGTTAGGCCTCATTTAGATTATACTGCACAGTTCTGGTCACCGTATTACAGAATGGATATAAATGCTCTGGAAAACATACGTACATGTACGTATACGTACGTACATGTATCGGAAATCTTTCCTATAAGGATAGACTGAGGGCCCTGAATCTGCACTCTAGAAGAGCATAAAATTAGGGATGATATGATTGAGGTGTATAAATGGAAAACAGGAATAAATAAAGGGGATGTAAATAACGTGCTAAAAATATCTAGCCAAGACAGGACTCAAAGCTATACCTGGAGAGGGTTCCGGGGGTCAACGCCCCCACAGCCCGGTCTGTGACCAGGCCTCATGGTGGATCAGGGCCTGATCAACCAGGCTGTTACTGTTGGCTGCACTCAAACCGAAGTATGAACCACAGCCCGGCTGGTCAGGTACTGACCAGCCAGTGCTTGTCCAGTGCCTGCTTGAAGACAGCCAGGGGTCTATTGGTAATCCCCCTTATGTATGCTGGGAGGCAGTTGAACAGTCTTGGCCCCCTGACACTTATTGTGTTGTCTCTTATTGTGCTAGTGGCACCCCTGCTTTTCATTGGGGGGATGTTGCATCGTCTGCCGAGTCTTTTGCTTTCATAGGGAGTGATTTTTGTGTGCAAGTTTGGTACTAATCCCTCTAGGATTTTCCAAGTATATATGATCATGTATCTCTCCTGCATGCATTCTAGGGAGTACAGGGTTAGGAACTTCAAGCATTCCCAGTATATAATTGAGGTGTTTTATCGTAGTTATGTACTCACCTAATTGTGGTTGCAGGGGTCGAGACTCTGCTCCTGGCCCTGCCTCTTCACTGACCGCTACTGGTTCCCTTCCCTCCCTGCTCCATGAGCTTTATCATACCTCGTGTTAAAGCTATGTATGGTTCCTGCCTCCACTACATCACTTGCTAGACTATTCTACTTCCTGACTACTCTATGGCTGAAGAAATACTTCCTAACATCCCTTTGACTCATCTGAGTCTTCAGCTTCCAATTGTGCCCCCTTGTTTCTGTGTCCCCTCTCTGGAACATCCTGTGACTATCTACCTTGTCAATTCCCTGCAGTATTTTGTATGTCATTATCATGTCTCCTCTAACCCTCGTGTCCTCCAGTGTTGTCAGGCCGATTTCCCTTAACCTTTCATTGTAGGACATTCCTCTTAGCTCTGGAACTAACCTTGTCGCAAGCCTTTGCACTTTCTCTAATTTCTTGACGTGCTTGACCAGGTATGGGTTCCAAACTGGTGCTGCTTACTCTAGTATAGGCCTGACGTACAAGGTGTACAGTGTCTTGAATGATTCCTTATTAAGGTATCGGAACGCTAATCTTAGGTTTGCCAGTCGTCCATATACTGCCGCAGTTATCTGGTTGATGTGTGCTTCCGGAGACGTGCTTGGTGTTATACTCACCCCAAGGTCTTTCTCCTTTAACGAGGTTTGCAGTCTTTGTCCACATAGCCTATACTCTGTCTGCAGTCTTCTTTGCCCTTCCCCGATCTTCATGACTGCATTTGGCGGGGTTAAATTCGAGAAGCCAGTTGCTGGACCAGGTGTCCAGCATGTCCAGATCTCTTTGGAGTCCTGCCTGATTTTCATCTGATTTAATTCTCCTCATTAGTTTCACATCATCTGCGAACAGAGACACTTTTCAGTCTATCCCGTTCATCATGTCATTCACATATACCAAGAATAGCACTGGTCCTAGGACTGATCCCTGTGGGACCCCGCTCATCACAGGCGCCCACTGTGATACCTCATCACGCACCATGACCCGTTGTTGCCTCCCTGTCAGGTATTCTCTGATCCATTGCAGTGCCCTTCCTGTTATACGCATCTGATCCTCCAGCTTCTGCACTAATCTCATATGAGGAACTGTGTCGATAGTTTGTGCCTCTTTTCCCCGTCTCCTTTCTTAACAATGGGATCTACATTTGACGTTTTCCATACTTCGGGAGTTGCCCAGTTTCATGGAATGTGTTGGTTGTGGAAAAGTGGCACACAGCACCTGCCCCCTCTCTAAGGACCCCAGGAGATGTTGTCGGTCCCATCTCCTTTGAGGAATCAAGGTCACGGGACAGCTCTTCACCTCCTCAGTTGTGTGTATGTCATCCAACTCTTGTTTGGTATATTCTTTGTTGTGTCCCCCTCTGTTCTGTCTTCCCAGAGCCCTTTCCCTTTCTCCACTGTAAATACTTCTAAATCTCTGTTGACCCCCTAGACGCTACAAAAAATATATCAAATAAAAAGAGACACTAGTCAGAGAAATACAAACATCGAATTAAAACTAAAGGAATTTTTAAGGAACCCAAGAAACGCGGAAAAACAAAAAAGTATACACGAAATTGAAAGAAACCCAAAGTTTTTCTTTTCTTATGAAAAATCAAAGTCGAGAACAACAACCAGTATTGGGACCCTACTTAAACGGGAGGGATTCCTCACAGATGACAGAAAAGGGAAATGAGTGGTTTACTTAAGTCCCAGTATGACTCATTTTTTAGGGGAGCCGCAAACCCAGACTGAAAATCGAAGACCTAAATTTTTTTTTATGAGAGTGCCACAGAACTTGACAGGCATTTTATCTGACATCCCCACGACGCCAAATGACTTCAAAAAAAGGAACAAATGACATGCTCATGCACTCCGCTCCAGGCCCAGATCTTGGAACTCCGTGTTCATCAAGAACTGAAAGGGGAACACGTGCTTTTAACATCCTATGGAGAGGAGCATGGACACTGGGGTCGTCCGCAGTTACTAAAAACGGGGGGGCATAGCCCCACTCCACAAGAACTACAGACCAATAGCGCTAACGCCCCATATCTAATTTTTTGAAAGGGTTCTTAAAAGCAAGATCGCTACTCATCTTGATCCCATCAATTGCACCCCCAGGGCAGCATGGGTTTAGAGCAGGTCGCTCCTGTCTGTCTGGACCACTACGACAAGGTCCTGGATGCCCCTGGGAAGATAAACAGAAGGCAGATGTTATATACACAGACTTTGAAAAGCCTTTGAAAAGTGTGACCAGGGTGTAATAGCACACAAAATGCGTGATAAAGGAATAACAGGAAAAGTTGGTAGATGGATCTATAATTTCCTAAAGTAGAACAAAAAGAGTAGTAGTCAACAGAGAAAAGTCTGAGGCAGCTTCTGTGAAAACCCTCTTCCCACAAGGCACAGTACTCCCCCCCACCCTGTTCCTCCCTTATATCGGACATAGACAGGGATAAAAGCCACAGTCCCGTGTCTTCCTTTTGAATGACCTGAATCAGTGACAGTGTCACCGTTGAAGACACTGCAAAACCCCCAAGCAGACAAAAACCAAATCTTTAAATGGGCTGCAGAAAAAAATTATGAAGTTCAATGATGAGAAATTTCAATTACTCAGATACGGAAAACGTGGGGAAATTAAAATCTCATCGGAGTACAAAACTAATTCCAACCACACCATAGAGCGAAAAACTAATGTTAAAGACCTGGGGGGTGATGTGTCAGAGGATCCCCACCTTAAAGGACCATAACACCGTGGGAAATTTACATCTGCTAGAAAAATGACAGGATGGATAATGGGAACCTTCAAAACCAGGGATGAAGGCCCATGTTGACACTTTACAGACCCTTTTTGTTCTATCTAGGCTGGAATATTGCTGCACACTAACTGCACCTTTCAAGGCGGGTGAAATTGCTGCCCGAAAATGTGCGGGAGCCTTCACCCCGCATAACTGGATAAACCACCCCAATTACTGGGAACGCTTGAAGTTCCTAAACCTGTACTCTTATAACGCAGGCGGGAAGATACATTATTATATACACGTGGAAAATTCTCGGGGGTTAGTACCAAACTTGGGAATCACTCCTGAAAGCAAAAGCTCGGCGGGGGATGTAACATCCCCCAATGAAAAGCAGGGTTGCCACTAGCACGTTGAGGGGCAAACAATAAGTGTCAGGCCCAAGGTTGTTCAAAATTTCCTCAGCCATCAGGGGATTACCAACAAACCCATGGCTGTCTTCAAGCAGTGACTGGACAGGCACCTAAAGTCTACCTGACCAGCCAGGCTGTGGTTCGTACGTTGGACTGCGTGCGGCCAGCAGTAACAGCCTGGTTGATCGGCTCTGGTCCCAAAATGAGGCCCGGTCACGGACCGGTCCCGGGGGCGTTGACCCTGGAATTCTCTCCCGGTAAACTCCAGGTAAACATACCTCTGGATTTTCTTGTGAAATTCCCATCTTCTTCCTCAGGCTGATCACCTGGTCTTTGACTGTTGTCTTCCTTCTAATGTGGCATAGCAGTTTCGGGGCAGACTTGACTTTCGGGTGCTATGTCGTTTTTCCCTTTTCGCTGGGGCCCCCCTCCCCTTTTTTCAACTCTTTTCTGGCTCTTGACTAATTTCCTTATTTTCCTTGGTCCTTTGCCTTCCCGTACTTCTTCCATTCTCTGGGGCAATTAGTCTTTGCCTCTCTACACCTTCCGGGTAAACCAAGGGCTCGTTTTGTCTTCCAATTATTTATGTTGCCCTTGGGAACAATCCTTCTCTGCCTCCTTGCATTTTGTTGTTACTATTCCATCATTTTGTTTAATGACTTTCTACCATTTCTCTGTCAATCTGAACCTCCCATTAAGTTTTCCCCATCCCCTTAGTCCTCCCTTTTATAATTCGGCTTTTCCCCTTCAACTCCTGTTACTCTCTCCCCCTTTCTCTACTATGTACTCAAAGCTCAGAACCATGTGGTCACTGGCTCCAAGGCTCCCATGTGATGTCCTCAATGTCTGAACTGCTCATGGTGAACACGAGGGGCCCGTTTTGCTGTTTCATCTTCCCCCTCTTTCTGTGGTAGTGTCCCTGACATGTTGATGCATTAGGTTTTCAAGTACCACATCCCCTCATCTTGGGTTTTCCATGTTTCGGGCTCCCATTTTGGGTCCAGGTTTTTCCCCAAACGATCTTTCTGTGGTTAAAACCCCTAACCAAATAACTTTGCTTTGCTCGAGTGTGCTCTTCTTTCCCCTGGAGTGTGTCCCCCATTGCTTTTTGCTCTCTTCATATTCCTTTCTTGGCCTCCTGCAATTCTGTGGTGGGGGTTTTACATCACTGCAATGGCTACCATATGTTCCCCCGACTGAATTGTACCTCATTTAATCCCTTTCACCAATCTCGTCCATGCCTTCCATTTCCTCAAATCTCCATCTGTTTTTTTCGAGCAGTGCAACCCCCCCTTCCCCCCTGCTCCTTCTATCTTTCCTCAGGATCTGATATCCCATTTGGAATATTTAGTCTGTTATTGTCTCAGTGAGTTTCGTTTCTGTGACTGCTATGATGTCTGGGGACTTCTCATTGATTCTTTCATTCCATTCCTCATATTTATTCATTATTCTGTCGCGTTCATGACCAAACCTTCAACTTCTTTTCTAAAACTGTGGTCCTGGGAGAATATTGGGATTGGGGGACGGAGCCCTGTCAGGGGCCTATGGGGGTTGTGGTGGGGGTGGGTTTGTAATGGGGGTGGGGGAAGAGTGCCCATAGGGGTTGCTGTAGGGTGGGGTTTGTCATGTGGGGTTGGGGACAGAGGGAACAGTGTGTGGGTGTTGGTTTAGATTGTTCAGTTGCCTTGGGGTTGTCGTGGTTGGAGTCCTTCTGTGGGTGTTTCTGGAGGGTGTGTTTGTCCTTCCACCTGGGTCTTAGTTCTTCTCCTCGTCTTTGTCATTTCCTCTCGTTCCTCCTTCCGTCTTTGTCATTTCCTCTCGTTCCTCCTTCCGTCTTTGTCATTTCCTCTCGTTCCTCCTTCCGTCTTTGTTCCTTCTCTTTCAGTATCATGCTTTCCTCTTGTGTTCTGTCTCGATCGAGGTACACTCACCGGTACTCCGGTTTGTCCTCAGTCATGCTTTTTCCTGCAAGATCATGGTTCAAGCTGATTCTGCCTTCAAAATTGCTTTTAGAGGCCGTTCTCTTCCCCTTGCAAACCACCCAATTCTCCGAAAATTTGTCACCTGGGTCATGTCGCTTTCACATATTGCTTTCATGTGTGTGTGTGTGTGTGTGAGTGGGTGTAAATACGTTTACTGAGGTTAAACTCTGGCTCCAGAAGTTCGAGCATTAAGTTTCCAGTGAGTGACGTATTGTAGCTCTCTCATACCCAGTCTTGAATCTATGCTTGAAATGCCCTCTGTACGACGGCTCCAGAGAGGCGCTGCATATTCAAGGAACTTGGCTTTCGTATTTAGTGTGTAGTCTTGTGGATAAAAAAGTGTATGAGTTTCTTAAGTCAGTCGTTAGGTTTCAATGAATTTTGGTGCTTTGTCAACTCAATTTGTCATACACAAGCCAATGATTTTTTTTATTTGTAAGAAGTCAATTTCTCCCCATAGGTTATTTATCTCAGGTTAGGTAAGGTTAAGGTAGGATACGCCAGGTTAGGTTAAAGTAGGCCGGGTCAGGTTAGGTTGAGGTTAGTGGTTAAGTAAGTGTCTAGCAGACAATTACTTGACCACTTCTACAGCCTTGCCAAGTTGTCCCACAGACTTCCACTGTTCGCAATATATTAATCAGTTTCGTTCAATAATCCATGATCAATGACGCTTCCTTCCTCAACGAGACTCTTGTTTTCTCTCTCCTACGTTTCATCAGGTTAGCAGGGATTCTGTCATCCAGGCATGGATATCTAGCCTGCATTAGTATCTCGTTGGACAGTGTCAAAGCCTTCTTTGCAGTCATGGACGATGCAGCCCTGCCCAACCTTTCTTTCCAGCTTGGTCTTTCACAATCTTTCATAAGCATTCATTACTTTTGAGGTCGAATTCGCCATTTCCAAAGTCACTCTGATGTTTTGGTTCTTACCCTATGATGTACAGAATTTGACCACACTTAATTTGGTGCTAGAAATATTTCAAAACTTCATGTACCTTTTGTTTTTAAAATCATCTATATTTTCTATAATTAAGTATTTATTACAGAATTAATGAAAAGGAGCTCTGTAATGGGCTAACCGTTGTTGACGTTGCCAGACTATACGTCATCAAACGCACGACATGTGACTGGAGTCTGCTGATGGGTGAGTGATGAATAGCAAATTTGTTAGAATATCAGTGGTATATCATCAAGTTAGTTAGCCACATAAACTCAAGTAGAGTAGAGGTCTCTGACCTCTTATACTCATTACAACTCACACACCTGTGCTGCCTTGCTTCATTTGTGGGAGATGTGTGCATTCTTTCTTTCACTCTTTTGCCCTGGAGACGATTTGGTGTGGAGATATTTTGACCTTCAGTCTTCTGACAAAGTAATCACTGTACTACAGGCTAGACCCTGAGCAGGAGCTGGGTGCACTCCACACATGCTAGCCTCTATCTTTACAAGCTAGTACCTGAGTAAGAGCCACTAGGTACAAGCTTGTACCTAACCATAGCCACTAGGTACTAGCTGGTTCCTGAGCTGGAATGCCTGTGCACTTCCTGACATATATGACCTCTGTACCCTCTCCACACCATGTTCTTGATATTTGACTCCCTGGTCTGCTACACCTGTTTTGTCTTTTTCTTCAACTGTGTCAATTTCTACCATGGATTGTTCCCTAGGCAGAAGCTTCTCATTACCTTCAATTCAGACTTACTGTTTTTCATCTATATTGATAATGAATATAACAGACTTTTAAATTTACATTTCCTGAAGAGTTCATTAAAGTTTGATATTCGTATATATTTTTCCTAATTAACTTTTGGAAATTATGATGTTAAAATGAGTTAAGGTTTACAGAGAAGCAGGTAGTATATTTTGTTACGCAAAAGAGGCTTCCTGTCACGCAAGAGATGGACTCTGATGTGTCAGGTTATGTTTCCGTATGTGTCAGTGGTCCATACGTATCTTGCTTATTATCCTTTCCATCGTCTGGAAATTGCCTAATCTTGCATGTGTCATCAGTTTTCACCTACGAAAAAATATGATGAAAACATACTAGACGGAAATAAGACGGCCACGGTTATTACAGATGCCTCCCTCTTTAAATGAGTTTTTTAGTGAGCCCGTTTCGTTAACGTTTTCTCGTCCCCCTTTCCTTTAAATGGACACGCTGTCCGTTAGTGGCTTACCCATAATAGCCAGTGATTTCTATATCACTGACAATATATTTATGTATGTAAAGTTACTGATATCATAGCGGGTGTGGCCGATTTTTTATTATTGCCACGTTAATTTCGCTTAGGCTATTGCAATATCAATGCTTGTGGGATTTTTCTAATGCTATAATATTCATCCTTCTGGCTGTGGGCGCTGATATATATGTGGCCCTCTATAAACATGTACATCTTGAAGTCTACCCAACAGTCTTTTATCTACCAATACGTAGTCCAACAAACTAATGCCATTATGCCCTACATCATATTTTGTACTCTTAAATATATATATATATATATATATATATATATATATATATATATATATATATATATATATATATATATATATATATATATATATATATACACATATATGTATATTATATATATATATATATATATATATATATATATATATATATATATATATATATATATATATATATATATATATATATATATATAGAACATAAGAACATAAGAAAGAAGGAACACTGCAGCAGGCCTACTGGCCCATGCGAGGCAGGTCCAAATCTCCAACGGCTTAAGCCAATGCCCCGACCCAGCCAGGTCAGGTTACATTCACTTAAGGAAGGAGCACTGCATCTGACCTAGTAGCACAACCTAGTCAGGACCAATTCACACCCAACCGCACCCACTCATATAATTGTCCAGCCGACCACCTGGTCAGGTCACTTCCACTTAAGGAATTAGTACAGGTCAGGTTACATTCACTTAAGGAAGGAGCACTGCATCTGACCTAGTACAAGCTCACACCCATCCACACCCACTCATGTATTTATCTAACCTATTTTTAAAACTACACAACGTCTTAGCATCTATGACGGTACTCGGGAGTTTGTTCCACTCATCCACAACTCTATTACCAAACCAGTGCTTTCCTATATCCTTCCTGAATCTGAACTTTTCCAACTTGAAACCATTGCTGCGAGTCCTGTCTTGGTTGGATATTTTCAGCACGCTATTTACATCCCCTTTGTTTATTCCTGTTTTCCATTTGTACACCTCAATCATATCCCCCTAATTCTACGCCTTTCTAGAGAGTGCAGATTCAGGGCCCTCAGTCTATCCTCATAGGGAAGATTTCTGATACATGGGATCAACTTTGTCATCCTCCTCTGTACGTTTTCCAGTGCATTTATATCCATTCTGTAATACGGTGACCAGAACTGTGCAGCATAATCTAAATGAGGCCTAACCAAAGATATATAGAGTTGAAGAACAACCTGAGGACTTCTGTTATTTATACTTCTTGATATGAAGCCAAGGATTCTGTTAGCTTTATTGCGAACACTTATGCACTGTTGTCTAGGCTTCAGATTACTACTAACCAGAACTCCTAAATCCTTCTCGCAATTACAAGTAATAAGATCTATATTATTCAGCTTATATGTGGCATGGTTATTGTCCTGCCCAACATTTAGAACTTTGCATTTGTTTACATTAAACTGCATCTGCCACTTCTCCGACCACTGCATCAGTCTATTCAAATCATCCTGGAGTGCTCTAATGTCCTCGTTTGAATGAATTGGACGGCCTATTTTGGTGTCATCAGCAAATTTACTTATGCTACTATTTATTCCTCATCTATGTCGTTTATGTAAATTGTAAACAACAGGGGGCCCAAAACTGACCCCGTGGAACACCGCTTGAGACACGCCCCCATTCTGATTTTTCTCCATTTATGCAAACCTCTGCCGCCTATTAGTCAACCATGCCTCTACCCAGGAAAAATTTCTCCTCCTATTCCGTGTGCCTTAAGTTTCCTCAGTAGCCTCTGATGTGGAACTTTATCGAAAGCCTTACTGAAGTCCATATACACAATATCATATTCATTACCATGATCTACTTCCTCAAACACCTTAGTGAAAAAGTTAGTAAATTCGTAAGACATGAACGCCCCTTTGTAAAACCGTGTTGAGATTCATTAATCAATTTATGCTTTTCAAGATGGCTACGAATTGCCTCGGCAATTATTGATTCCATAAATTTACCAACTATGGAGGTAAGGCTTATTGGTCTATAGTTCGAAGCTAAGGACCTGTCACCTGCCTTGTAAATAGGTATTACATTTGCCCTTTTCCACTTGTCTGGCACTATGCCAGTTTGTAGTGATATATTGAAAAGATTTGCCAAAGATTTGCTAAGTTCCTCTTTACATTCCTTTAAAACTCTTGCAAACAGTTCATCAGGGCCTGGGGATTTGTTAGGTTTTAATTTCTCTATTTGTCTGAGGACCATGTCACTAGTTACCCCAATCGAGCATAGTCTGTTATCTTCCAGCTCTACATAATTTATTATTTCTGGAATTCTGCTAGTATCTTCCTGAGTAAAAACTGAGAGGAAGTAAGTATTGAAAATTTCACACATATCCTTATCACTGTCCGTGATCTGTCCTGAGTTACTCTTAAGTGGGCCTATCTTGTCCCTAATCTTACTTCTGTATACCTGAAAGAACCCTTTTGGGTTAGTCTTCGAATCCCTTGCGACCTTAGCCTCATAATCCCTTTTTGCTTTTCTTATTCCTTTTTTTATTTCTCTCTTTAATTGAAAATATTGATTTCTTATCTGTCCATCCCCTCTTTTGATACGCCTATATATGCCTCTCTTTTGACCAATGAGATGTTTTAATCTATTGTTCATCCATTTAGGATCATTTTTGTTAGATCTAATTTCCCTACTTGGAACAAAAGTTGTCTGGGCAGCTAGAACTATGCTCTGAAAACGTCATATTGGCAACCAAAACCATCTACCTGACCCATAGTCAGGTCATCCCAATTTAGCCCACCTAGGTAATTTCTCAGCCCCATGAAGTCGGCTACACGAAAGTCTGGAACTGAGACTTGATTGCAGTTACCTGGGTAATTCCATGATATATTAAAACTAAGTGATTTGTGATCGTATATATATATATATATATATATATATATATATATATATATATATATATATATATATATATATATATATATATATATATATATATATATATATATATATAGAAGACAACCACTATGAAAAAAAAGGAATTCTCTATTTTTTCATAGTGGTTGTCTTGCATATTTTGATATCACTTGTTTACTGTTATCTTTTTGCATATATATATATATATATGTATATATATATATATATATATATATATATATATATATATATATATATATATATTATATATATATATATATATATATATATATATATATATATATATATATATATATATATATATATATATATATATATATATATATATATATATATATATATATATATATATATATATATATATATATATATATATATATATATATATATATATATATATATATATATATATACAGTGGACCCCGGTGTTCGTCCTGCTCCAAACTCGCCCTTTATGTAAGTGTATGTTTTTAAATGCTTTTGTAAGTGTATTTTTAAGGGTCTAAAAGGACTAGTCTACTTTACATTATTCCTTATGGGAATAAATTCGTTTGGTAATGGCACTTGAACAGCATTCTGGAACAAAAAAAATATATATACATACAACAAGATCACAGTAAACAGGTGATATCACACTATACAGAACAACCACTGTGAAAAATAATAAACTTAAAAGCACTTTCATGATTTTTAACATTATCAGTTCCTTCATAATGTGAGAAATCACGAAAGCGCTATGTCCCTACATGGGAAAGTGAAGAATTCTTCCTCCGTAAACCATGCGTGTCGTAAGAGAGGACTAAAATGCTGGAAGCAAGGGGCTAGTAACTCCATCTCATGTATAAATTACTAAAAGGAAGGAAAACTTTACACTTCCTCTTTTTCGGGATTACGTTGTCTCGGTTGGAGACGGTCGTTGTCTTTATTCATGACTCTACGTCGTTAACGCGAAACTAAGTATTTTAATTATAAAGTTCTTATAACATTAGAAATGTTATCGCTAGTACAGTAGTTAGCATGTATGCCTGGGAAACCTCGAGACCCAGTCCGAAACCCGGAAGCAAGCTGGAATAAAAGCAAAACGTCAATTTGGGTCTCAAAAGTCTTAATGTGGGAGTCATGAGCTAGAGTAATTGGTATGGCACCATGGTAATCGTACACCAGTGCCATGGTAATCGTACACAAGTGCCACGGTAATCGTACACCAGTGCCAGGACAAATCCAATAAGGAAGAGTGGTTTCTTCCACAGCTCAAATGGACCCTTCTTGATTGTTTTGTTTTCAATAGTTTACCTACTGGGTAGTGCAGTGGACAGATGTATGAACCTGGGATCCTTCACTTCGACTCTACCTGTTCTCTAAATATATACTTTTCACTTTCTTGGCACCCTAGGAACATTGTACTAACAAACATAAGAAAAAATATCCTTGAATGTTTTCCTCGTGATTATTATATTTATAAGAAGGCGCTAAGCCTGCAGGTACCACACTACTCCTTGGGAATGGATGCTGGCTCCACCTAATACATCTGTCTGCCTTCATCTCTACATACGTAAATATCCGAAGAAGGATGGCAGAGCCTGTACTGTCAACACATCGCTCTGCTGCTAACTAAACAGTAACAATCCATCTGGTATTTAATAGACATCAGTGGTACTGTATCAAATAGGTCTTTATAGCAGTGGTGCAGTATTCACCTGTTGTTTACTAGACAACAGTGGTGCAGTATTCACCTGGTGTTTACTAGACACCAGTGGTGCAGTATTCACCTGGTGTTTACTAGACAACAGTGGTGCAGTATCCACCTGGTGTTTACTAAACAACAGTGGTACAGTATCCACCTGGTGTTTACTAAACAACAG
The DNA here is from genome assembly GCA_009830355.1 of Cherax destructor. Lineage (NCBI taxonomy): Eukaryota > Metazoa > Arthropoda > Malacostraca > Decapoda > Parastacidae > Cherax > Cherax destructor. The sequence continues at coordinate 80,754 of WNWK01007812.1, forward strand.
TGGTGCAGTATTCACCTGGTGTTTACTAAACAACAGTGGTACAGTATTCACCTGGTGTTTACTAAACAACAGTGGTACAGTATTCACCTGGTGTTTACTCAACAACAGTGGTACAGTATCCACCTGGTGTTTACTTAACAACAGTGGTACAGTATCCACCTGGTGTTTACTAAACGACAGTGGTACAGTATCCACCTAGTGTTTACTAAACAACAGTGGTACAGTATCCACCTGGTGTTTACTAAACAACAGTGGTACAGTATCCACCTGGTGTTTACTAAACAACAGTGGTACAGTATCCACCTGGTGTTTACTAGACAACAGTGGTACAGTATCCACCTGGTGTTTACTAAACAACAGTTCACCTTCCAGAAAAAAAACATGTGGGTTGTTAAAAGTTAACTTGCGTCTCCAAAATCAGTGTTCACTATTTTTCACTTTTTTTTGCCCTCTCTTCGTCCCACGTTTAGTTTTCATTCAGGTGTTATCAAGCGCGAGTCCTTCTCGCGGCTCGCTAGTGACACTTCTCGCTTCAGAGTAATTCTTGTAAGACGACGGAACTTCCCTATTAAAAAACTAATCTCATTTTTAAAAAACAACAAAAATAAATTGCTTCTGTTTATAATAAATGGGTAAGTTTTCGTTGATAGTCTTGTTAATTTTTTTTTTAACAAAATGTGAATGTATTATACTGTAATTGTCAGCGCTGTTTGCCCATTGTGGGTTTAGCGCTTTGTTTCGATAATAATAATAATAATAATCATATAATGTAACTGAATTTTGTAAAAAAAAAAAAAAACTATGGAGTAAATGAATTAGGTTTTGTAATCGAGGTGGTCGATCACCATGCCCAGCCCTTCTAGGGCAGGGTAGGTGTCAAGGCTGGAGCTTGTACCATCTGCGGCTCGTAAGCCTGCCCTTCCTGTCAGCCTCCTTGGGGCGGGGAAGGTGGCAGACCAGAGTGGCCTGGCATCTACCACCTGTCTCGTGCTGGTGGGGGAATGTGGCTAGGCCTGGGACCAGTTGGTCCCGCCGCTGAGGGGTACCCCCTCCCATGGGAGACATAGGTCTCTGCTCCTCCCACGCCAGGGAGCCGGAGCCGGGTCGCCATTTGGTAAAGACCCAGGCCGGGAGAATTCCCGGTGAATCAACACCTCCTCCTCCTAATCGAGGTGTACAGTCAAAAGACACACACACACACACACACACACACACACACACACACACACACACACACACACACACACACACACAACGAAAAAGATCTTGGGGTGAGTATAACACCAGGCACATCTCCTGAGGCGCACATCAACCAAATAACTGCTGCAGCATATGGGCGCCTAGCAAACCTAAGAACAGCATTCCGACATCTTAATAAAGAATCGTTCAGGACCTTGTACACTGTGTACGTTAGGCCCATACTGGAGTATGCAGCACCAGTTTGGAACCCACATCTAGCAAAGCACGTAAAGAAGCTAGAGAAAGTGCAAAGGTTTGCAACAAAACTAGTCCCGGAGCTAAGGGGTATGTCCTACGAGGAGAGGTTAAGGGAAATCGACCTGACGACACTGGAGGACAGGAGAGATAGGGGGACATGATAACGACATATAAAATACTTAGAGGAATTGACAAGGTTGACAGAGACAGAATGTTCCAGAGATGGGACACAGCAACAAGGGGACACAGTTGGAAGTTGAAGACTCAGATGAATCACAGGGATGTTATGAAGTATTTCTTCAGTCACAGAGTGGTCGGGAAGTGGAATAGCTTGGGAAGCGATGTAGTGGAGGCAGGCTCCATACATAGCTTTAAGAAGAGGTATGATAAAGCTCATGGCGTAGGGAGAGTGATCCAGTAGCGGCCAGTGTAGAGGCGGGGCCAGGAGCTATGTCTCGACCCCTGCAACCACAACTAGGTGAGTACAACTAGGTGAGTACACACACACACACAGTGTCACTTACATGTATAGTGTGCAAAGTCCTGGAGAAAATCATCAGGAAAAGAATGGTGGAGCAACTCGAGCTGAACAGGATAATAAACACCAGACAGCACGGATTCCGGGAAGGCAAATCCTGTGTAACAAACCTCCAAGAGTTCTATGATAAAGTAACAGAGGTAAAGCAAGAGAGAGAAGGGTGGGTTGATTGCATTTTCCTGGACTGCAGGAAGGCCTTCGAACAGTTCCTCACATGAGATTAGTAAAGAAGTTGGAAGAAGAAGCATGTATAACAGGAAAGGCACTGGAATGGATCAGGGAATACCTCACAGGAGGCAACAACGGGTCATGGTGCGTGGTGAGGTATCACAGTGGGCGCCTGTGACGAGCGGTGTACCGCAGGGGTCAGTCCGAGGACCAGTGTTATTCTTGTTATATGTAAATGACATGACGGACGGGATAGACTCAGAAGTGTCTCTGTTCGCAGATGATGTGAAATTAATGAGGAGAATCACATCGGAAGAGAACCAAGCAGGGCTGCAAACAGACCTGGACAAGATTGACATCTGGTCTAGCAACTGGCTTCTTGAATTCAATCCCACAAAATGCAAAGTCATGAAGATCGGAGAAGGGCAAAGAAGACCGCTGACAGAGTACAGGCTAGGCGGACAAAGGCTACAAACCTCGGCAAAGGAGAAAGACCTTGGAGTGAGTATAACGCCAAGCACGTCTCCGGAGGCACACATCAACCAGATAACTGCGGCAGCATATGGGCGACTGGCAAACCTAAGATTAGCGTTCCGTTACCTTAACAAGGAATCGTTCAAGACACTGTACACCGTGTACGTCAGGCCCATACTAGAATATGCAGCACCAGTCTGGAACCCACACCTGGTCAAGCACGTAAAGAAACTAGAGAAAGTGCAAAGGTTTGCGACAAGGTTAGTTCCACAGCTCAGGGATCTGTCCTATGAAGAAAGGTTGAGGGAAATAGGACTAACAACACTAGAGGAAAGAAGGGTCAGAGGAGACATGATAACGACATACAAAATACTGCGGGGAATTGACAAGGTAGACAGTGACAGGATGTTTCAGAGAGGGAACACAGAAACAAGGGGACACAACTGGAAGCTGAAGACTCAGATGAGTCAAAGGGATGTTAGGAAGCATTTCTTCAGCCACAGAGTAGTCAGGAAGTGGAATAGTCTAGAGAAAGATATAGTGGAGGCAGGAACCATACATAATTTTAAGACAAGGTATGATAAAGCTCATGGAGCAGGGAGAGCAGAGACCCAGTAGCGGACAGAGAAGAGGCGGGGCCAGGAGCTGAGTCTCGACCCATGCAACCACAATTAGGTGATTACAATTAGGTGAGTACACACACACACACGTGTGTTCAGAGCAGTGAATCATGATTTCCTCTTGAGTGAGTTTTTATGTCGAGTTACACACGTCCACTCAGGTTGATCATCCAAAACTCTCTCTCTCTCTCTCTCTCTCTCTCTCTCTCTCTCTCTCTCTCTCTCTCTCTCTCTCTCTCTCTCTCTCTCTCTCTCTCTCTCTCTCTCTCTCTCTCTCCTCCCTAATCATAATATATACGCACACATCTTTCATCCCGTGTGCATCCTTTAATTTGTTTCCACTCTTCCCACTTCCTTTCCTCTCTTCTTTCGTCTATTACTTATTATTTTTTCCTTTTATTCCTCCCTCCTTCCTCCTCCTCCTTTTCCTTTCTCGGTGCTTCCTGTGACCTTCTGACCTTCACTATGGCTATTCTTTTACGGTCGATGAATTTTGAGTTTAAAACTACAAGAAATTAGAAAGAGAGGGAAAGAGGGAGAGGGAGAGAGGGAGAGGGGAAAGAGGGAGAGTGGGAAAGAGGGGGAGTGGGAGAGAGGGAGAGTGGAAAGAGGGAGAGTGGGGGAGAGGGAGAGTGGGAAAGAGGGAGAGAGGGAGAGAGGAGAGGGAAAGAGGGAGAGGGAGGGAGACAGAAAGCAAATAGGAATGTGTAAGAGTAATGTAGTGATGGAATGAAAGATGGAATAAGAAAAAGATAATAAGTACAGAACAAGTGAGATAAGAAGTACATGTGGAGGATAGGAAAAGAGAGGAAAGAAGGACAGAAGAAGGAGAAAAGAAATTGTGGAGGGAGAAAAGTGAGAATCATTCAGGGAAAGATAGAGAGAGAAGAAATGGAAGAAAAATAAATGATAGAGTTGGAGGAAGTACCAAGAGGGCAGAGAAAAAGGGGAGAAAAAGGAGAGAAAGAAGAAAGGAAACACATAAGTAAAAGCTTATGAAATAATGAATAAATTAAGAAAAAAACAAGAGGAGGAAAAATGCAAAACAGAAAGAAGGAAGGGGAATGGGGAGAAAAAAATTGACGTGGGAAAACAATATAAAGAGGAAGAGTTCAAGGAGGAGAGGAGGAAAAAAGTAAACATCGAGTAAACTGCTGCAATGAGGTTAAGTTTGTTGAAGTTTGTCAGGAAACAGGACAAGAGTTTCCTGAGGCTGGTCTTAGTCATATGATGACTTAGACCCCAGATCTTCCTCTGGCTGGTCTTAGTCATATGATGACTTAGACCCCAGATCTTCCTCTGGCTGGTCTTAGTCATATGATGACTTAGACCCCAGATCTTCTCTCTGGCTGGTCTTAGTCATATGATGACTTAGACCCCAGATCTTCCTCTGGCTGGTCTTAGTCATATGATGACTTAGACCCCAGATCTTCCTCTGGCTGGTCTTAGTCATATGATGACTTAGACCCCAGATCTTCCTCTGGCTGGTCTTAGTCATATGATGACTTAGACCCCAGATCTTCCTCTGGCTGGTCTTAGTCATATGATGACTAGACCCCAGATCTTCCTCTGGCTGGTCTTAGTCATGATGACTAAGACCCCAGATCTTCCTCTGGCTGGTCTTAGTCATCATATGACTTAGACCCCAGATCTTCCTCTGGCTGGTCTTAGTCATATGATGACTAAGACCCCAGATCTTCCTCTGGCTGGTCTTAGTCATATGATGACTAAGTCCCCAGATCTTCCTCTGGCTGGTCTTAGTCATATGATGACTTAGACCCCAGATCTTCCCTGGCTGGTCTTAGTCATATGATGACTTAGACCCCAGATCTTCCTCTGGCTGGTCTTAGTCATATGATGACTTAGACCCCAGATCTTCCTCTGGCTGGTCTTAGTCATATGATGACTAAGACCCCAGATCTTCCTCTGGCTGGTCTTAGTCATATGATGACTTAGACCCCAGATCTTCCTCTGGCTGGTCTTAGTCATATGATGACTTAGACCCCAGATCTTCTCTGGCTGGTCTTAGTCATATGATGACTTAGACCCCAGATCTTCCTCTGGCTGGTCTTAGTCATATGATGACTTAGACCCCAGATCTTCCTCTGGCTGGTCTTAGTCATATGATGACTTAGACCCCAGATCTTCCCTCTGGCTGGTCTTAGTCATATGATGACTTAGACCCCAGATCTTCCTCTGGCTGGTCTTAGTCATATGATGACTTAGACCCAGATCTTCTCTGGCTGGTCTTAGTCATATGATGACTTAGACCCCAGATCTTCCTCTGGCTGGTCTTAGTCATATGATGACTTAGACCCCAGATCTTCCCCTGGCTGGTCTTAGTCATATGATGACTTAGACCCCAGATCTTCCTCTGGCTGGTCTTAGTCATATGATGACTTAGACCCCAGATCTTCCTCTGGCTGGTCTTAGTCATATGATGACTTAGACCCCAGATCTTCCTCTGGCTGGTCTTAGTCATATGATGACTTAGACCCCAGATCTTCCTCTGGCTGGTCTTAGTCATATGATGACTTAGACCCCAGATCTTCCCCTGGCTGGTCTTAGTCATATGATGACTTAGACCCCAGATCTTCCTCTGGCTGGTCTTAGTCATATGATGACTTAGACCCCAGATCTTCCTCTGGCTGGTCTTAGTCATATGATGACTTAGACCCCAGATCTTCCTCTGGCTGGTCTTAGTCATATGATGACTTAGACCCCAGATCTTCCCCTGGCTGGTCTTAGTCATATGATGACTTAGACCCCAGATCTTCTCTGGCTGGTCTTAGTCATATGATGACTTAGACCCCAGATCTTCCTCTGGCTGGTCTTAGTCATATGATGACTTAGACCCAGATCTTCCTCTGGCTGGTCTTAGTCATAGATGACTTAGACCCCAGATCTTCCTCTGGCTGGTCTTAGTCATATGATGACTTAGACCCCAGATCTTCCTCTGGCTGGTCTTAGTCATATGATGACTTAGACCCCAGATCTTCCTCTGGCTGGTCTTAGTCATATGATGACTTAGACCCCAGATCTTCTCTGGCTGGTCTTAGTCATATGATGACTTAGACCCCAGATCTTCCTCTGGCTGGTCTTAGTCATATGATGACTTAGACCCCAGATCTTCTCTGGCTGGTCTTAGTCATATGATGACTTAGACCCCAGATCTTCCTCTGGCTGGTCTTAGTCATATGATGACTTAGACCCCAGATCTTCCTCTGGCTGGTCTTAGTCATATGATGACTAGACCCCAGATCTTCCTCCCGGCTGGTCTTAGTCATATGATGACTTAGACCCCAGATCTTCCTCTGGCTGGTCTTAGTCATATGATGACTTAGACCCCAGATCTTCTCTGGCTGGTCTTAGTCATATGATGACTAAGACCCCAGATCTTCTCTGGCTGGTCTTAGTCATATGATGACTTAGACCCCAGATCTTCCTCTGGCTGGTCTTAGTCATATGATGACTTAAAACCCCAGATCTCTCTGGCTGGTCTTAGTCATATGATGACTTAGACCCCAGATCTTCCTCTGGCTGGTCTTAGTCATATGATGACTTAGACCCCAGATCTTCCCCTGGCTGGTCTTAGTCATATGATGACTTAGACCCCAGATCTTCCTCTGGCTGGTCTTAGTCATATGATGACTTAGACCCCAGATCTTCCTCTGGCTGGTCTTAGTCATATGATGACTTAGACCCCAGATCTTCCTCTGGCTGGTCTTAGTCATATGATGACTTAGACCCCAGATCTTCCTCTGGCTGGTCTTAGTCATATGATGACTTAGACCCCAGATCTTCCTCTGGCTGGTCTTAGTCATATGATGACTTAGACCCCAGATCTTCCTCTGGCTGGTCTTAGTCATATGATGACTTAGACCCCAGATCTTCTCTGGCTGGTCTTAGTCATATGATGACTAGACCCCAGATCTTCTCTGGCTGGTCTTAGTCATATGATGACTTAGACCCCAGATCTTCCTCTGGCTGGTCTTAGTCATATGATGACTAGACCCCAGATCTTCCTCTGGCTGGTCTTAGTCATATGATGACTTAGACCCCAGATCTTCCTCTGGCTGGTCTTAGTCATATGATGACTTAGACCCCAGATCTTCCTCTGGCTGGTCTTAGTCATATGATGACTAGACCCCAGATCTTCCTCTGGCTGGTCTTAGTCATATGATGACTTAGACCCCAGATCTTCCTCTGGCTGGTCTTAGTCATATGATGACTTAGACCCAGATCTTCCTCTGGCTGGTCTTAGTCATATGATGACTTAGACCCCAGATCTTCCTCTGGCTGGTCTTAGTCATATGATGACTTAGACCCAGATCTTCCTCTGGCTGGTCTTAGTCATATGATGACTTAGACCCTAGATCTTCCTCTGGCTGGTCTTAGTCATATGATGACTTAGACCCCAGATCTTCCTCTGGCTGGTCTTAGTCATATGATGACTTAGACCCCAGATCTTCCTCTGGCTGGTCTTAGTCATATGATGACTTAGACCCCAGATCTTCCTCCGGCTTTACCTGTCCACCTCTTTAAAAATTATGGTTATAATTATAACTATTAGGAATTGTTCTTTTAACTGCTGCGTTAACTACATGTGTTCTGAGAGCGAGCGGGAGGAAGACGTCTGCGTAACCCATGAGCCCAGCTCCTACTTCCTCAGTATACGCAAAATGAGTAATTCACGTTAAGCGCTAAACCCATGTGGGTCATTCTGCGAAAGAGATTATGGAGGCTCGAGCCTTCGTCTGCTGAGAAGAGACAAACGATCCTCCTATTTGAACAGAGCTTGGTATATTTTTTATACGGTTAAATATCAGCGTTGAAAATTTGAAGCCTATCCGAAGAGGCATTCATAGGTTATCACTTGGAAACTATGCTAGTTTCTTCAGTAAAAAATGGCAGATTGGCACCCTATGAGCCTCAAGACCCGCACGAGCCTTCCACCGACTAAGATAGACGAGCTTTGAAAGCTTAAAGCCAATCATAAAATACATTCTTTAGTTAATACCCAGGAGCAATGCTGTTGCACACCTGCACTAAAGTTTGAAGCCGCCCCAGAAGTTGCGTTCAAGATATAAATGAAAATATATCAAAGAAAAAAAACATTCGGTCACGTATGCAATGCCTGGAAACATTTATTAGAATAAATTTTTGTTAACTTGGAGCTTTTCTGATTAAGCATATGTCGAACTAATACATCTGACGATATCACGTGCCTTGTGTCATACAGTAGAATTGTTCTGGGTGTATTATGTAGCTATAGTCCCAACGTTGATCTACGCAGTGACTGCTGCATTACAAGGTCTATCTTTGACTTCATTGTGTTGAAGTTAGAATTCGTCACAGTAATTCCGTAAGTCTTTTAATATAATTTTTTATTAATTAACAACTCATCTTCCTCGGAACGAACTCCTGATTAATATTTCAACAGAATTTGGTAAATAGATACGAGGACAGAATTTCAGTTTACCGTTAACAATGGCGAATTAAGATACAAAATCAATATTCAGAAACGCACCTTTTCTCAAAATTATGACGCTGATTTCAGGACTGACAAGAAACAGTTGGGTACGCAGACACTGTGTTCACAGTCGTAAACATGTGGGGTAACTGTGTTCACAGTCGTAAACATGTGGGGTAACTGTGTACACAGATTTTACGACTATCTCGTTGACATGCAAATTTTAACTGCCTCCTTTTTTTAACCGGTTTTCCTCTGCGTCTCTTGTTCTGTTTTCATATAAAAATACTTCTGTAGACACGTTATGGCCCTCGCTCCAGCCTAGAGTGCCAGGATGGCCCTCGCTCCAGCCCAGAGTGCCAGGAAATGGCTGAAAATAGTTGACCACCTCGTTATTTTTGTGTTTTGATTTGAAGCAACGTTTAAAAAATAGTGTTGAAGATGCCCATGCTAATATAAGCTATTTATTTAGGTTTTTACTACGATTTCTTGTTGAAACTAAGTGTTTGAAGGAATCCAGGCATTTTAGGACTTCCCTGCCATGGGTTCGAGTCCCAGCCCTTCTGTGATTTTTCTTCCTGTAATGCTGAATGGTTGAGATTCAGTATATTGATGCCTATGAAATGGGACATGATGATTTATGTTTACATTCGGTTTGTTGGTTTCATTAAAATTTATCACTGAATGTCGAGAAGGGAAATTCACCCACAGCAAGAAATTCAACCCATAGCAAGAGTT